>PVHX01016552.1:0-42912 GCA_004024805.1 Geosciurus inauris | reverse complement strand
AAAGGTATTGTGCTGCTAAGCTATGACATTCAGCTGGTCAGGTGCATTAAGTGCATTTTCAACCTATGATGGATTTTTTAATTTATTTTTAAAACAGAAGAATACATTTCAAGTCATAGCACATATATGGAGCGCAATTTTCCATCTCTCTGGTTGCAAACAAGATAGAGCCACACAATTCGTGTCTACATACATGTACCTAGGGTAGTGATATCCATCTCATTCCACCATTTTTGCTACTCCTATTCCCCCTCCTTTCCCCCACCTCTCCTCTGCCCCATCCAAAGTTCCTCTATTTCTCCCATGCTCCCCACCCCCACCCCCATTATGTATCAGCATCCAATAATCAGAAAGAACATTCAGCCTTGGATTTTTGGGGATTGGCTTACTTCACTTAGCATGATGTTCTCCAATTCTATCCATTTACCTGCAAATGCCATAATTTTATTCTCTTTTATTGCTGAGTACTATTCTATTGTGTATATATACCACAGTTTCTTTATGCATTCATCTGTTGAAGGGCATCTATGTTGCTTCTGCAGTTTGGCTATTGTGAATTATGCTGCTATAAACATTGAAGTGGCTGCATCACTGTAGTATGCTGTTTTTAAAAGTCTTTAGGGTATAGGCTGAGGAATGGGATAGCTGGGTCAAATGGTGGTTCCATTCCAAGTTTTCTAAGGAATCTCCATACTGCTTTCCAGATTGGTTGCACCAATTTGCAGTCCCACCAGCAATGTATGAGCGTGCCTTTTTCCCCACAACCTCACCAGCACTTATTGTTGCTTGTATTTTGGATAACTGCCATTCTGACTGGCCTGAGATGAAATCTTAGAGTAGTTTTGATTTGCATTTCTCTAATTGCTAGAGATGTTGAACATTTCTTCATACTTTCATTTATCAATTATATATCTTCTTCTGAGAAGTTTCTGTTCAGCTCCTTAGCCCATTTATTGATTGGTTTTTTGTTTGTTTGTTTGTTTGTGGGAGTTTTCTTGGTGTTAAGTTTTTTGAGTTCTTTATATATCCTGGAGATTAGTGCTCTATCTGATATGTGTGTGGCAAAAATTTGCTCCCAGAATTTAGGCTGTCTGTTTACTTCATTGATTGCTTCTTTTGCTGAGCAGAAGCTTTTTAGTTTAAATCCATCTTATTTATTGATTCTTGTTTTTATTTCTTGCACTTTAGGAGTCCAGTTAAGGAAGTTGACGCCTAATCCTATGTGATGAAGATTTGGGCCTACTTTCTCCTCAATTAGGTGCAGGGTTCTGGTCTAATTCCTAGATCCTTGATCCACTTTGAGTAGAGTTTGGTGCATGGTAAGAGATAGGGGTTTAGTTTTATTTTCCTGCATATGGATTTCCAGTTTTGCTAGCACCATTTGTTGAAGAGGCTATCTTTTCTCCAGTGTATGTTTTTTGGCACCTTTGTATAGCATGAGATAACTGTGTTTATGTGGATTTTTCTCTGTGTCTTCTGTTTTATACCATTGATCTACATGTCTATTTTGGTGCCAATACCATGCTGTTTTTGTTATTACAGCTTTGTGATAAAATTTTAAGTCTAGAATTGTGATGCCTCCTGCTTCGCTCTTCTTGTTAAGGATTGTTTTGGCTATTCTGATTCTCTTATTTTTCCAGATAAATTTTATGATTGCCTTTGCTATTTCTATAAGGAGTAACATTGGAATTTTAATTGGAATCACATTGAATCTGTATAGTGCTTTGGGTAGTATGGCCATTTGACGATATTGATTCTGCCTATCAAAGAGCATGGGAGATCTTTCCATCTTCTAAGGTCTGTATCAATTTCTTTCATTAGTGTTCTGTAGTTTTCATTGTAGAGGTCTTTCACTTCTTTTGTTAAATTGATTCTCAAGTACTTCATTTTGGGGGAGGGCTACTGTGAATGGGGTAGTTTTTCTAATTTCTCTTTCAGAGGATTCATCACTGATGTATAGAAATGCATTTGATTTATGGGTATTCATTTCATATCCTGCTACTTTGCTGAATACATTTATTAATTCCAGACATCTTCTGGTGGAATTTTTTGGATCCTCTAAGTAAAGAATCATGTCATTGGCAAATAATGATAGTTTAACTTCTTCTTTTCCTATTTGTATCCCTTTAATTTCTTCTGTCTGTCTGACTGCTCTGGCTAGAGTTTCAAGAAATATGTTGAATAGAAATCGTGAAAGAGGACATCCCTATCTCATTCCTGTTTTTAGGGGGAATTCTTCCAATTTTTCCCCATTGAGGATGATGTTGGCTTTCGATTTTGCATAGATAGCTTTTACAATGTTGAGGTACGTTCCCATTATCCCTAGTTTTTCTAGTGTTCTGAACATGACAAGGTGTTGTATTTTGTGAAATGCTTTCTCAGCATCTATAGAGATAATCATATGATTCTTGACTTTAAGTCTATTGATGTGATGAGTTACATTTCTTGATTTCTGTATGTTGAACCAACTTTGCATACCTGGGATGAAACCCACTTGATCATGGTATACTATCTTTTTAATGTGTTTTTTATACAATTTGCCAGAATTTTATTGAGAACTTTTGCATCAATGTTCATCAGGGATATTGGTCTAAAGTTTTCTTTCTTTGATGTGTCTTTGTCTGGTTTTGGAATCAGGGTGATTCTAGCCTCATAGAATGAGTTCGGAAGAGTTCCCCCTTTTCTATTTCATGGAATAATTTGAGGAGTATTGGTATTAATTCTTCTTTGAAGGTCTTGTAGAACTCGGCTGAGAATCTGGTCCTGGGCTCTTCTTGGTTGGTAAGCTTTTGATGACTTCTTCTATTTCCTTGCTTGAAATTGATCCATTTAAGTTGTGTATGTCCTCCTGATTCAGTTTGGGCAGATCATATGTCCCTAGAAATTTGTCAGTGTCTTTGGGATTTTCTATTTTACTAGAGTATAGATTTTCAAAATAGTTTCTATTTATCTTCTGTATTTCAATAGTGTCTGTTGTGATATTTCCTTTTTATCTTGAATTTTAATAATTTGAATTATCTCTCTCCTTTTTTTTTGTTAGAGGAACCAAGGGTTTATACATTTTATTTGTTTTTTTTTTTTTCAGAGAACCAGCTTTTTGTTTTGTCAATTTTTTGAATTGTTTCCTTTATTTCAATTTCATTGATTTCAGCCCTGATTTTAATTATTTCCTGTCTTCTACTTATTTTGGTGTTGATTTGTTCTTCTTCTTCTAAAGCTTTAAGGTGTAATGTCAGGTCATTTATTTGTTGATTTTTTTCTTCTTTTAATGAATGAGCTCAATGCAATGTACTTTCCTCTTAACACAGCCTTCATAGTGTCTGAGAGATTTTAATATGTTGTATCACCGTTCATATTTACCTCTAGGAATTTTTTTATTCCCTCCTTGATGTCTTCTGTTATCCATCTGTCATTCAATAGCGTATTATTTAGTCTCCAGGTGATGGAGTACCTTTTTTTTTAATTTTATCATTGATTTCTAATTTCATTCCATTATGGTCTGATAGAATTCAGGGTAGTATCTCTACTTTTTTGTATTTGCTAAGAGTTGTTTTGTGGCATAACGTATGGTCTATTTTAGAGAAAGATCTATGTGCAGCTGAGAAAAAAGTATATTCACTTGTCGATGGATGAGATATTCTGTATATGTCTGTTAATTCTAAATTATTGATTGTATTATTGAGTTCTATGGTTTTTTTGTTTAGTTTTTGTTTGGAAGATCTGTCCAGTGGTGAGAGAGGTATGTTAAAGTCACCCAGTATTATTGTGTTGTGGTCTATTTTTTTTTCCATTCTGCTATTTTATTTTGATACTTTATAATATAACTTCCTTTGAGAAGTGGACATTTAGGATATTGACTAAGAAGAACAATTTAACTTAGCAGCACAATGAATGAGGCCCATATTGTCCACAAATTAGCAAGTTAGACAAAAATTCAACACTTTACCTAAGTCACCTTTATTCTCCTTCCTAGTCATGCCTAACTCAATATCCATTTGGTGGGTAACAAAAAATGAATTTGTAGTCATTTTCAATGGAAAGAAATTTAAATAGAATTGGGCTATATGGGGACAGAGAACAAGGCATAAATAGAAGCAGTTTTTTTTTTTCAATTGCCTTGAGAAATAGTATCAATGAATACACAGTGTATTTGATAAAAATAGCAAATAACTTCACAAATAATAATACTTCACAAATGTGTTGTGGTCTATTTGATTCTCAAAATTGAGAAGGATTTGTTTGATATATGTGGATGCTCCATTGTTTGGGGCATAGATATTTATGATTATTATATCTTCTTGATGGATGGTTCCCTTAAGCAGTATGAAATGTCCTTTATCCCACCTGACTATATTTGGTTTGAAGTCTACTTTATCTGATATGAGGATAGAGAACCCTGCTTGTTTATGTGGTCCATTTAAGTGGTATGTTTTTTCCCATTCTTTTGCCTTCAGTCTGTGGATGTCTTTTTCTATGAGATGAGTCTCTTGAAGACAAAATATTGTTGGGTCTTGTTTTTTAATCCAACTTGCCAGTCTGTCTTTTCTTTTTTAATTTTTTTTTTTAGTTGTTGATGGACACAATGTCTTTATTTTATTGCTTTATATGTGGTGCTGAGGATCGAACCCAGGGCCTCACGCATGCAAGGCAAGCGCTCTACCGCTGAGCTACAATCCCAGCCCAGTCTATGTCTTTTGATTGATGAGTTTAGACCATTAATATTCAAGGTTATTGTTGAAATATGTTTGTATTCCCACTCATTTTGGTTTATTTTTGGTTTTTAAATTGATTTGGTGTCTCCTTTGATTGGCTTTTCCTTTAGTGTAGTCCCTCCCTCTGCCAATTTTCATTGTTGTTTTCATTTCCTCCTCATGAAATATTTTGCCAAGAATGTTCTCTGGTGTAGGCTTTCTCATTGTAAATTCTTTTAACTTTTGTTTATCATGGAAAGTTTTTATTTTGTCATCAAATCAGAAGCTTAATTTTTCTGGATATAAGATTCTTGGTTGGCACCCATTTTCTTTTAGAGTTTGGTATACATTGTTCTAGGATCTCCTGGCTTTGAGGGTCTGTGTTGACAAATCAGCTGAAATCCAAATTGGTTTTCCCCTTTATGTATTCTGTACCTTCTCTCTTGCAGCTTTTAAAATTCTGTCTGTATTGTATATGGTAGGCATTTTCATTATAATGTGCCTTGGTGTGGATCTGTTGTAGTTTTGTGCATTTGGTATCCCATAAGCCTCTTATATTTGATTTTCCAATTGACTCTTCATGTTTGGGAAATTTTCTGATATTATTTCATTGAAGAAATTATGCATTCCTTTGGTTTGAAATTCTGTGCCTTCCTCGATCCTGATAATTCTTATATTTGTTCTTTTCCCATAATTTTTGGATGTTTTGTTCATAGCTTCTTATCATCTTCATTGTATGGTCAACTTTATTTTCAAGATTATATATTTTATCTTTATTGTCTGATGTTCTATCTTCCAAGTTATCTAGTCTGTTGGTGATTCTTTCTACTGAATTTTTTATTTTTATGTTTTTATTGTTTCCTTCATTTCAAGGATTCCTGCTTGTTTTTTTTTTTTTATGTCTCTATCTCTTTTCTGAAGTAATCTTCTGCTCCCTGTATTTGCTCTCTTATCTCTTTGTTGGAGTGACCAATTGTTGCCTGTATTTGGTCTCTTATATTATTCTATGTTTCACAGATCATTTTAATTATGTATGTTCTGAACTCCTCTGATATTTCATCTACTGTGCTGCCAGTGGATTCTATTATTGTAGCATCGTGGTTTGTTTGGGGCATTTTCTTCCCTTGTTTTTTCATCTTGTTCATGTGTCTTCCTCTCTAGCAGTACCAATCTGAAGTATTACACTTTCTACTCTATAATCTTGTAGTGTTTCTGCCAGTTACCAATACCTCACCTCTGGTATAGCCAGGCCTGCAGGGATCTCAGGGATGATCTTCCTGGTCCTGGCTGTTGACTCTCAATAGAAGTAGACAGGAACAGCTGCCGGTTGGTAGATGGGGGGCTGCAGCCTAGCACTCAGTTTGTCTCCTCCTCTGTGTGTGCACAGTCAGTCTACAGTCTTTATCCTATAGGCTGATAGATCCCCTACCGGGTTCCAATACCTCTCCTTTAAGGGAGAAACCAATATTAACAGATCTCAATGCAAACAATATATAATTTCAGACCAAGTAGCTCCTAATAGGACATTTACAGCTTTGTCACAATATACAGAAATTATGAGTTCAATTAGTATCTACTATATAAACAATAGGTTTGCAAAAGGGTCTACAGTTTCTGCTAGTGGACTAAAGAGAACCAGGGGTGGGGTGTAGGATGAGATTTTAGGGAGGTAGGAAGTGAACATTTAGAGTTATTAGATCCTAGGAAGCATGAAAGAGGAATCCAAAATAAGTTGGCTAGTAGTAGAAAAGACAGAAAGATATTTAGGAAAGACAGGTAAGTAGGAAGAAAATAGAGTACAACAAAGAAATAAACATAAAAATTAAGAAAAATAAAACATGTAAAGATAGAAGATATGAGACTACATAATACAACTATAGTATACTATTCATATATCTCAGTCTTCAGTAGCCTAATGCATAAAAAATACTTTTTGGGGATATGAGTGCAGAAAAAGAGTGAGAGAGGGAAAAGAAGAAAAAGCAAGGAAGTAGAGAAGAGAAAAAGGGATAATAGAGGGAGGGGAAAGTCTCAAGGTAAATAAAAAGGTTTGTTCCTTCTCATCCAATAGGTGGCATTGTCTGTTGTTTATTGGTATCTCTTTCCTCAGGTCCAAGATGGCGACAAAGGAGTCCCAAAAGGGAGGTGTCTGCTTTCAGAGATAGGGTGTAGGGCCAGGTGGTGGGCAACATGTTCAGAGATGCTACTCTGTGTTGTACTGTGTAGAGGTAGAAGGTTGACCCCAGATCCTCACCAGTATCCCCATGTGTAGGGGAATGGGGGAGTTCCACATTGGTGATGGAGGTCCACACAGGAGCAGCAGCCATGGGAGACAGGGGTCCCGCATGAGAGCTATAGCTAGAGGTCCTGCGCGAGTGGGCAATCTGAGGTCCTGCATGGTGTGTGGGCGCTGGGGCAGGTCCTGCAGAGGCAATTGGACAGGGGCCTGGGCAGGCAAGCAGCTGGAGTTCTGCGCTGGTAAGCAGCCAGGGTCCTGTGCAAACGCTGGGGCCTTGCAACCCACACAGGAGACTGGAATTACTGCATGGAGGCAGCTGTCGGGAGTCCTCTAATAACTTGCAGAGAAACAGTATTTTTACTACTTTAATCTCAGGTCCTGGAGAGACTAGGAATGCAGCATCCATCTAGGATGGCATTTTGGATCCTCCCTGTGATGGGTTTATTAGGGCATCACCCCACTGAGAGTCAAGGAGCATCAGCATATTCTCTTGAGTCACCAGAGTGTTATTTAAAAATTTTTGTTTTATTTTCTTATTAGGTGACCACAAAGTGACAATCTGAACCTTAAGACATGCTTCAAGATCTTCCATTACAGAACAACTCATGAGGAGAAGATGTATATCCAGTGGGAGTAAAACTAAGAGAATTAACTAAAATATTGCCAAACTCATTCCAAATACTGAGACATTTGCCGATATCAACTTCTTGTGGTAGGAAATCATATAGAAGAGATTTATTTTCATTAAGCCCATTTTCTTAGTGCTGTTCACAAGAACATGCATTGGTTTCCTGAATGTCATCAGCCAAGGCCTGATTTGTGCTTGTGTCCTGATTTTTCTCATCATAATATCCCCCAAATACTCTGCTTTATAGTTATATGTGCAATCGATCTCTATATAGAGATTTATGTCAAAATAGATGCCACAAGCTAGGACATGCTAAATTAATCCCATTACTCTCTCTTGCAGAAAAGAAATGCTTGTTGTTGACCAAATACCAGCCTTGCTGGCTGTTCACCGACTGGGTTAATATGTTCCAGAATGGTATTCTTGAGCAGTTGGAGTGTTCATTAAAACATTAATTCCCAGGCTATCCTAGAAACACTAACAGTGAGCCAGGAAGTACTAGAATAAATATAAATGTTCCCTTTTACCCAACACCCATACAATGTGTAACTTTTTATTACCAAGCTATTGAGATTACAATGAAAATTGTCCTTAATGCCAACATAAATGAGGTCAACTAATAACAGGAGGAAAAAAAAAAAAAAACAAGAGAAATAAACAGAAACCAGAACTGCAAGCATAACAAGCAAAAGACCAGGTGAAAGGAAGTTCAGGAGAGATTCTAAACTGATTTAGAGCTGAATAACTAAATGTGAGCATCCTTAAATTGGTGGGCCTGCCAGTTGGCCCAATTCTGCCCTCATGGATTCCTTTGCCATAAATTATCTCCATCCCAAACCCTGATTAAAAGCAAAATAGAATAAAACCACTGCATCAGCCCAACCCTCAGTCCCAATGCATTCCCGCCAGAGAGTAGCCACCCAGGCCACATGGGCTTTCCCTGCTCCACTGGCTTCTCTCACACCATCCCAGGCTCTGTCCTGCCCTGGCATTCCAGTTCATGTCTGTTTCCCTTTATCATTTCCTAGAGAGCAAATTTTTCAAGCTAAGGCTGGGAGCCAACTCTGGATTTGACAGGTGTCTAACTTGGAGAGATCTCAAGCATGTGTCTTGAGCATCCAGCATGGGTCTAACAGCTTGTGCTGTTTTCAGAAAGGGCTCATTTGGGACACTTCCAAGAACCATAGAGTTTGGTGACCTGTGACTAGGAGCATGCCACTTGGTTGGAATAGCAGGATGCCAGCAGCAGCTCAGCCCATAGAGCAAACCAGTCATGCAGGAAAAACAAGGTGATGCCCTGTGTTCACAGACATTAATATTGGTATCTTTGCTATGAGGGAGCAGTCTGACGGAGAAATCTAATTTACACACATCTCTTGAGCAGTCACCCATGTGCTCCTCACCTGGACAGGCCTTAGATTTTGTGGTTCTGTGATTCAAAGCTAGCAAGATGACCAGCTTTGGCGTTTGAGTCCAGATCTGCCTCTAACAAGGTCAGTGCTAGGTTGACCTTTCATTAAATTGATTCATCAGCTATTGACTGAGTGCCTACCACATTCCAGTCACAATTCCAGTGCTTGAAAATATAACTGGACAAAAATAACCATGTTTCCTGTCCCTGGGAAGTTTACATTCTAAAAAACAATAAATTTCATAAATAAATAAATTATAAAAGTGTTAAGAGATAATAAGAAATATCGAGCAATTTAAAAGTAGAACAGGATAAGACAATCAGAAATGTCAGGAATGGTGGAGTGAAGTCTATGCACATTGGAATATTAAGAGCTTATAGTCAGCATGGGCCTCATCAAGAATGAACATTAGAGGAAAGGCATAAAGGATAAAAAGAATTAGCCAGTTGTAGTGGTGCACACCTGTAATCCCAGCATTTTGGGAGGCTGAGACAGGAGAATCGCGAGTTCAAAGCCAGCCTCAGCAATGGTGAGGCGCTAAACAATTCAGTGAGACCCTGTCTCTACATAAAACACAAAATAGGGCTGGGGATGTGGCTCAGTGGTCAAGTGCCTGAGTTCAATCCCCCGTACCAAAAAAAGAAGGAAGGAAGGAAGGAAGACAAAAAAGAAAAAGAACTGGGAAAGATACAAAGAATTAGTCAAGCAATTTATGTAGGATACCAGGGGAAGAGTGTTGCAGGAACAACTTGCAGCTTTCCAGGAACTTACTAAAGCAAAGGATTTAAGACAACAGGGTATGGAAAGTCAAGGAACAGTGAGAAAACCTGAGGGTAGCAGCGGAGTGAATAAGAACATAAATGAGAGAAGAGGACAGCAGGAAGAGGATGAAGAGACCATTCCGAAAATGGAACCAAGTGCCTCCTCTTGGCACTCATTTCCTCTTTGCAAAGGTCTGTGAAAAGATGATAAGTGAGGCCTTCATAATGTCTGTGGTTTTTCTTCCACTCCCTTCATCCCAGATGGGATAAGTAGTACAAAAGAGCCCAAAATTGGGACTGGGAAACTGGAACTGTGCAGAGCACAAACATTTTTTTTTTTTGGTACCGGGGATTGAACTCAGGGGCACTCAACCACTGAGCCACATCCCCAGCCCTATTTTTTGTTTTTTTATGTAGAGACAAGGTCTCACTGAGTTGCTTAGCGCCTCACCCTTGCTGAGGCTGGCTTTGAACTCACGATTCTCCTGTCTCAGCCTCCCGAAGTGCTGGGATTACAGGCACATGCCACTGGACCCGGCTTGAGTGCAAACATTTTTAAATGAGACATTTAAAGATTTGTTTTTTAACAAATTGAACTTTTCATTGCTCTAGATTTTCAGCTCCAGCCAGCAGTCCACACCTGAGGTCCCCTCCATCCATGGCACAGGGTAGAGACTGTACAACCTAGAGAACAAAGAACAAGAGGGAGAGTCCGTGATGGAAGAACATTTTCCACAAAGCATTGTCCTTGCCTCCTTGTCTCCCCTCACCTTTCCCATCCCCATTCTTGTCTCATCCCTAAACCATGGAGTGAGGTCATCTCCTGCTGCACAGGATCTGTCTTGTGGCCCTTCTCCTTGTGTGCCACTAGATACAGCCAAGAGATACTCACTTACTTCTTTGGGGAGCAAAGTGGGTGTAATCCAGCAGGTTCTTGGAACAAGGAAGGTATGCCAGGGAGGAGAGAGAGCAACTGGTAGGCCTCCACAGAAGAGAAACATGGAGCCCTCCAGAAGGCCTGGAGGTCTGCCCTTCCAGCCCTCTTGGTGAAGGCAAGGTACCTGCAGCCCTCTCCCTCTTTTCTCTCATGACCATTATGAGGAAACCAAGATGGAGGCATTTCTTCTTTCTACCTTGGAAGAAATGCAGGTGCTGGGATGGGAGCCTACTGCTGCCACTCTTCCAAAAACATGATTTCTTGTGGCAAATGGCTCTCTCCTTCACACCAAGCCTCCTCACCCAAGGCATGGCCCAATGTGGAGAGGTATATGAATTCCTTCCCAGAAGAACATAGGCTGTGGTTTCCTGTCCAGTGCCCGTGTTAGGTCGAAATGAACCCTAAGAATAGCCTTGAGGGAAAAATTAAGGAAACTGTGGGCCTGTGGGCCTGTTCTGCTTGTATGTAAATGAGTTCTGGGAATACTTCTTCCTATTGTCAGCCAGTCACTGGACCACTCCTCTTCCTCTTCCAAGAGCTGGCTGCCTTGTCCCTCTCTATTCTATAGCAGATCACAGCTAGAAGCAAATCTCCTCCCTACAATTCCTAAACCCAATGAAAACTCCACCCTCGTTCGTATTTTGCTATTTGACTTTATAGAACATTTTATGTTGTTGTTGTTCTTGTTGGTTTTGGTTTGGTACTGGGAGATTTAACCCAGAGGGCATTTTACCACTAAGCTACATCCCCAGCTCTTTTTATTTTTTATTTTGAGACAGAGTCTCATTAAGTTGCTTAAGGCCTCACTAAATTGCTCAAGCTGGCCACCAACTTGCAATCTTATTGCCTCAGCTTCTGGAGTAGCTCAGATTATAGACACATGTTAGTTTTAATTGACCATGTAATAATTGTACATATTTTGCCTAGCATGTGCAAGACCCTGGGTTTGATGACCAGCATTGCAAAAAAAAAAAATTATGGGGATGAATTCAATATATGTAGATAATATGTAACGATTAAATTATAGCAATCATTATTTACCTATACTTAAACATTTTTTACTTCTTTGTGTTGGGAACCTTCGAACTTGTTTCTTCTATTACATATTTATAAAACATAAACTACTGTAAATTCTAGTCACCCTACTGTTCTGTAGAATACTATAATTTAACTCTTCCTATCTGTGTTTGGTACCCCTTATTTGACCTTTCTTCTCTATTCCTCCCCAGCCTCTGGAAACCACAATTCTACCCTCTAATTCTATGAAATCAACTTTTCTAGCTTCCACATATGAGATCATGCAGTATTTGTCTCTCTGTACCTGCCTTACGTTGCTTAACATAATGTCCTCCAGGTCCATCTATGCTGCTGCAAATGACAGGATTTTATCTTTCTTTATGGTTCAATAATATTCCAGTGTGTGTGTGTGTGTGTGTGTGTGTGTGTGTGTGTGTGTGTGTATCACATTTTCTTTATCTATTCATCTATCAGTACACATCTTGGTTGACTTCATGTCTTGGCTATTGTGAATAGTGCTGTAATAAACATAGGAGTATAGATATTTCTTTGATATACTAATACCCCTTATCTGTGCTTACCAAAGTTGGCTTTTAAGAAGAATAATTAGATAGTGACCCTGACTTCAACATATTTTTACAAAGAGTTGGGGGAAGACAAAACTGACACAAGAGACCAAGGTGAGCTTTGGGAAAGAATGAATAATTAATTCCAACCAGATGGTAATTACCACTGATGATCAGAAGGGAGGAGAGTCAGGAGACCTGGAAGATTCTATGGAAGATGACAAATTTTATAATGGGGCCAACAGGGTGACCAGACTGAGGAAGGGATGTTCAGGACAAGTAAAAACAACTTGCATAACCAGGGTGGGACCAGACTAAGCCGTAGGGGGAAATGGTTGGAACTCTCCATTTGAGAAATTATCCATTAGGAAACACGGGGTCACTGGAGGTTTCATGTGCTGGGCTGATGTTGGTGATGTAGTGATGAAAGAGCAGCTGCACAGCTGTCTCAGCTTCACATCATGCACAAGGCCAAGAGTGTGGCACCTGTCCAGTCATCACCAGGAACAAAAGGCTCCATGCCTAGTCCCCACAAGTGGCCAGTCTCAGAGAATGTTCTCGAGTGGACTAGATCTCAAGGGAAGCTTCTCGGCCTGGATACTCTATATCTGTCAAAGAAGCTGCCAGGATATGGGAAGCTCTGCATGTGAAAATAATGTCAGCCGCCTCTAGAGGGAAGGTTGGAAGCAAAATCACTCTGTGAACTCACATATGGCAAGCACAGACTGCACTGTTTGGGCACCATCCATTTTTGTTCTTTTATTTTGCATTTCCAGGTTCCAGTCACAGTGGCCTGGGAATCATTTCGTGACAGAGAGCTGGGCTTGGTGGGGGAGAGGGACTGGAAGGACAGGCTGGGTTGGCTACTACCAGACAGCATCCACCTGCCTGGTAGTTTGTTGCAACACCTTGCCTAAGGGCTGGAGGTGGCCGCAGACACCCACAACTGACTCTTTGACCTCCACTTCACAACCCCTCTCTTTTGTAACCCCATCCAGGAAGAAAGGAGGATTCTCCACTCCTTGTTCTGTCTGGCAAATAGAAAAGAATTTTCTATGGTCAATAACTTTTCCCCCTCTACTAGATCATCATGGCTTCATCTTAACCGAGGGGGTAGAGGTGGGGGAGGGAGGGATGACAAACTAGAGGACACAAAATGAAAAGGTAAGTGAATGCCCATTGCATTATTTATACTATCCTCCCTTCAAAGGGTGGAGGTTGGGGTGGGGACCATGACTTCTACTGGGAAAAGAACTAGATATCTTTTTTTGCATTTAAAATGTTTCTTTACATTGCTTAAAAATGATTGATGGTGGGGGGCTGGGGCTGTAGCTCAGTGGTAGAGTATTGTGCAAGATCATGCACTATGCCAACTCTTTGGAAAACATCTGAGAAAAGCCAGATGTTAGGAACCCATAGCATCTCAATTCAACTTGGGTTTTGTCTACCACTCAAGTCATAGCCAAATCCCAACCTCTTCATCTTCTTGTTCTCGAGTATAGACTAGACCATGCTTGCCTAGCACGTGTGAGGCACTGAGTTTGATCCTCAGCACCAGCACCAGTACAAAATACATAAATAAAATAAAGGTTGAAAAAATCTTTAAAAATTTAAAAATAAAAAATAAATAAATAAAGGTATAAAAATACAATAACATTTTTAAAAAATGATTGATGGTTGAAATTACTGATTTCTGTTTCTGTAAATAGTTTTGGTACACTTACTCCATGGTATATGACATGTGTTATATGCTCATGTTGATGACCTATGTGGTTATTGTACCCCAGTAACTTTCGAGGTCTCTATCCAGCATCCATACACTCATCTCCTTTAGTATTGTGCAAGATCATGCACTATGCCAACTCTTTGGAAAACATCTGAGAAAAGCCAGATGTTAGGAACCCATAGCATCTCAATTCAACTTGGGTTTTGTCTACCACTCAAGTCATAGCCAAATCCCAACCTCTTCATCTTCTTGTTCTCGAGTATAGACTAGATCATGGCTTATTAACTATGCAATTGGGTTGAATGTCAGAGAATTAAGAGAGGCCGCAGTAAGGCAGTAAGGAAGTCCTACTGGGAGTAGTAAGAAGCAGTGTTAGATAGAATGGCAGCTATTTAAGGCAGGCAGTAGGCCTGGCCTGGTCATGGAAAGATATAGTGAGCATTTGGTGAAAGCTGGACACTGGGCCTGCTTTGAGGTCAGGTCAGTGATCTTGAGGAGACTGTTCCAGTTTCCTCCAAGCTGAACTCTTGCCAGTGCTGAGATCGGCTCTTGAAAAAGATCACTGGCACTTACTGAGGCAAAGATTAGGCTGGGAGAATTTCCTCAACTCTAGCTCTGAGATATATTCTCAGGATTTTAAAATACTGGCCTCAGGTCTTGGCTTCCCTGCATGCAAACTGGGAGGTCCCACTCTCTAACCCTACTCCCACAAGCCACCAAAGGTACAGAGGTGAGAACCCCAACCTAAACATATAACACACATCACAGAGCCTCAATTGGCTCCCCCTGATATACTCATGAGCTAAATGAATTGTTCCCCTGGCATCTCCAGCCTTTCACAAAAACATGGTGTTGTGCTATGTACCACAATATTCCAAAGCAATTTGGCTCAACATCACAGTGTTGGCAGAATTTAATAGCCTTGTAAAAAATATATTGGCAAGGGTTGTTGGCCATGTGATTATTTTTTTAAAACCACAGTGTTTGGGCTACAGTTAAGTGTGTGTATCACTTATTTAAAGTTCATGCTATTAATTAATAAGCGCCTGCTTTAATCCTCCCTGTCATCTATTTCCAAAGAGTTTATTTTATTCTTTAAACATAAAATCTCAGAGCAGCAGAACAAACTCGTTGGCTGTGAACTTGGGCATGTGTTAACAGTATCGACACCCACCCTCCACCATTCTTTCTACATTGTCCTTGCCTCTGTGCTCACTTCATGCATGGAGCAGGCAGCTTTTAAACATATCACCCCAATCCCCCCAGCTCTCCAAGGACTTCTTTCTGCTGGACAAGCCAATCTCTCAGGGAACTGTAATCCATGAAATTTCTCAAAGTAGAAGTAGATGCTGCCTGGTGTTCTGACCCTCTCAGCCCTCTTTTGAGCCACATGACCATTTTGAGCACCATCTTGGACCATCAGCTGTCTTACTATGGTGCCTCTCAGCCTCTATCCCAGTTTCAACTGGAGAACCTAGGCCAGTGGCAGGAGGGATTTATATAGGATTTAGTGCACAGCTGGAGCCCATAACCAGTTCTGAGTCTTTAGTCCCACAGAAATTTCTATTCATCCAAATTTAAAATCTATAGCCACTTAGGTCTTAACTGGGGAAGGACTGCCTCTAGACCAAGAGTCTCTCCTGCTCTAGAATTTGACATTGCTTATACAATGTATTAAGCTAAAGAACACTCATCTCCTCTTCTAATGGAATATCATATTTGAATTCTTTTCTCTTTTGATTTTATTTATTCATTTATGTATTTTAGAATGAAGTCTTGCTATGTTACTAAGGCTGGTCTCAAACTTGTGATCCTCCCACCTCAACCCCCCAAGTACTTGGGACTACAGGCATGTACCACCATGCCTAGCCTATTAGAATATTTTAGGCAGCAAGAACAAAAGATGATCTGCTGCCCCACACTGTGTTTATATAATCAGCATGTCCTTGAGTGTGTGTTAGAGTCCTGAGTACTCTCCAAAGGGTTACCAGAGACATAAACTCAGGCATTGGTTAGGTCAATAGGTGTTTGGGATGACTGAAAGCTATCATAAAAATGCACTTACCTTTCATCCTTTCCACCCAAAGAGCACACTCCTGAATGGATTCCATCAATTCTGGCCTTTTAAGAGCCCTTCTTTGGCTTTGGCTGCCAGGGAAATATCTGGAGTACTCACATTGAGGGGTGGGTTATGAATTGTTATTCTATCTGGGATAAAGATACAATTCAGGAGGTGGTCAGAGGCTAGAGTAATAGAAATTATTGGGTAATTTTCTTAAAAAAAAAAAAAAGAAAAGAAAAGGATGGTCAGCACACTAATAGTTGTTAACAATATTTACCTTTATCTAGGGTCACTGATGAAAGGCAGAAAATGTCAGTGTTTACTCAAATTTGCAGCCCTGAACAACTTGGGAGAAAAAGAAGAGTTTAGAAATCTATTCTAAGCACATAATTATAAAGTGAATTTATATTCAAAGTTTGCACTGCAATATTATTTATACTTGTGAACAATAAAAGCCAGCGTATGTTGTAATAAGAGAAAAATAACTAAAATTATGTAACATCAATAAGTCAAATATTAATATACAAAATACACAAGAAACTGAAAAAGCTAAGCACTAGCAAGAATTCAATTAAAAAATGGGCCAAAGAACTAAATAGATACTTCTAAAAAGAAGACACACAAATGTCCAACAAATATATGAAAAATCACTCAATCTTACTAATCACCAGGAAAAAACAAATCCACAATAGGATATCATCTTACCCTAGTGAGAATGCCTTTCATCAAAAAGGTAAAAATAAAAATGCTTGTGAGGATTCAGAGAAAGGTAATTCATATGCTGTTGGTAGGCATTTAAATTAGTGCAGTCATAATGGAAAACAGAATGGAGATTCCTCAAAAAAAGAAATTAAAAATAGAACTACCATTTGATCCAGCAATTCCACTACTGAGTTTTTATTCACAAGAGATGAAATCATTATTTTTTATTTATTTGTTCTTTTTAGATATACATGGTAGTAGAATGTATTTTGACATATTATACAGACATGGAGTATAACTTATTCTAATTAGGATCCCATTCTTGTGGTTGTACATGATGTTTCACTGGTTGTGTTTTCATATATGAACATAAGAAAGTTATGTCTGATTCATTCTAGAGATGAAATCATTATAGCAAAAAGACACTTGCACTCTAGATTTGTAACCCTATTCACAATAGCTAAAATATCTAATAAACCTACATGCCCATGAGTGGATGAATGGATAAAGAAACTGTGGTATATACACACAATGTAATATTTTTCAGCCATTAAAAAAGGATAAAATTCTGGCATTTGCAGCAATATAGATGGACCTGGAAATCATTGTGATGAGTGAAATAAGCCAGACACAGAAAGAAAAATACCGTATGTTCTTGCTCATTTGTGGAAATTAACATGTCAATCTTATGCTAGAAAAGAATGAAAGAGTGGTCACTAGAGATTGATTACCATCTTTCTATCATGGGCCCTTAAAGAAGATCAATAAGAGCCACCAAAACATAGACAGAAGGAATTAGTTCTGGTTTTTCTATAGTACATTAGGGTAACTATTGATTAAAACAATCTATAATGTATTCAAAGTGACTTAAAAAATATGAAATTCCCAACACATAAAAATGATTGAAAAGATGGTGATGCTTATTACTTGATATCATTATTACACATTATAAACATGTATGGAATTATCATAATGTACAAATATTATGTCTCAATAAAAAAACATTTTAAAGTCAGATATTACATAGCCATTAAAATAAATGGCAAGCAAAACAATTAATGATGTAATAGTCATGTTTAAGTAAAAAAGATAAAAAATTGTGTTGGCAATATAAATGGGACTATATTAATGACTGAATTTAATGTAGAAAGAGTCTGTATCATTTTTATTTTCTTCTGTGTTTTCTACAACATGTATCACTTGCATAATCAGAAACAAAGAGAAGACTAGAAATGTTATGTAAGATAAGCACTTTACATAGGATATACTAAATGTATCTCAAAGTAGTTAGTTCCCCTATGGCATGAAAATATGATTTAATTATCACAGATAGCTCATTAACTGAACAAGTATTTGTTAAGTACCTAGCTTTCCAAGTAATTTATTGATCCATGTATTAAATATACATTGGAGAATGAGCAGGCGGTATAGAAAATAACATAATAGGTCCTCTGCCCTCCTGGAGCTAGGAATCTACTAAGAGTTGGTGATGCTGAGATAAAAGACAAAACTATCCCCCTAAGCAAATCCATAATCCAGAAAGAGAGACAGACAAGTGAATAAAAATTGGTGCCCTGCATAAATGCTAATACTCTGTTAAGTATACATAGGGGTGTGGTCTGAGGAGATCTGCAAAGCAAGACACATTGAGAGGGGAAGAGAGGCTGCTAGTCAGGAGACTGGTCCTCAGTCTATGCAGGCCAACTCCTCAGGGTCTCTTTCTTTGGGCGTAAAACAGATCTTGTTTCGTTATTCCCTCTACCCAAGGGGTTTCAACCGTGTTCAAAATAGGATCCTTTTTGGAAAGGGTCCATTTTTTATTTTAATTCATTTATTTATTTATTCTAATTAGCTATATATGACAGCAGAATGCATTGCGATTCATTGTACACAAATGCAGCACAACTTTTCATTTCTCTGGTTGTAGATGATGTAGTGTTGCACCATATGGGCAATCATACATGTACCTAGGGTAAAGTTGTCCATCTCATTCCATCATCTTTCCTGCCTCCATGCCCCCCTCCTTTCCTTCCCCTCCCCTTTATCCAATCAAAGGTCCTCCATCCCCCCTCCCATTATGGATTAGCAGCCACTTAACACAGAAAACATGTGGCCTTTGGTTTTGGGGGATTGGCTTACTTCACTTAGCATGATGTTCTCCAACTCCATCCATTTACCTGCAAATGCCATAATTTTATTCTCTTTTATTGCTGAATAATATTCCATTGTGTATCTATACCACAGTTTCTTTATCTATTCATCTATTGAGGGCCATCTAGTTTGCTTCCACAGTTTAGCAATTGTAAATTGTGCTGCTATAAACACTGAAGTGGCTGCATCACTGTTGAATGCTGTTTTTAAGTCTTTAGATTATAGACCGAGGAGTGGGATACCTGGGTCAGATGGTGGTTCCATTTTAGGTTTTCTAAGAAATCTCCTTACTGCTACCGAAAAGGGTCCATTTTTAATTGAAACCAAAAAATATCTGAATTCTCCATGTTCATACCCATGCTACCACTAAGCAGAGGAGTCTGCCACCTTCATTTGTTAAAAACACTACAGAAACTTGGTTTAAAAACTACAAAAAATGCTTAGATTCAAGGCAAAAAAAAAAAAGTCTGGGAAGGGACCAACATCTCTCTTCTCTTTCTATCTTCTTAATGACTTTTAAATGTCTTTGGTGACACTCAGTTTACACAGGAGAGTCTTATAGGGTCCCAGAGAGCCCAAGTAGGATCCCAAATATGGCTTCATATGATCAGTGAGAACTGGTGACAACTACATACCCTTCTGTCTGCATAGATTGATGTCTGTGGGAAATTGCTCTTGTTTTGTGGTGGTGGTTGTTTTGTTACTGTTTGTGTTGTGACTGGACGAAAGACGGAAAGGCAGGGAAATGAAAAAAAAAAAGCTGTAAGTGGAGGATAAGAGTCTGAGACTGAGAAGCAGGGCCTAACAATCAGGAAAAAGTGTATGACTTATAAACCTGTCACCCCAGTGTACCTACATGCCGGTGGAACTGAAGACACTCAAGTTCCACATATCATCCCTTACAAGACTCACTCTTCTCTCCAATCACTGACCCTGGACCTTTGAACTTTCAAGAATCTCAGAGTCATATTTAAAGCTTCATTACAAAACCCCTGTACAACTTTTGGATATATTTTTCTTACATTAGTCTTGTCTTTCTAGTCTTTCAACTATTTTTGTGGAAGTTCCTTGTTCCTAGTCCTTAACTTTAATTTACCATTCTTATCTTGTGTGGTCTCTGGGATCAGCAAATCAGAATCAAGATCTTGTTTGGTGGGAAACTGAGTATTAAGAAATACATGAAATGTGATGTCCTCAAAATACCCCTGTGGAGCAACTAGACCAACCTATGTTTCCGTTATCCAGATGGGGACCCTAAAGTGCTGAGTGTCAAATTGTGTACTTTGTGTTACCTGTAGTGGTTGTATATTAAAAGAGGGATATGCTTACCAGAAAGAGGTGACTTAGAAGAGAATTCCTAACATCAACATCCATGGAGTAGATCTTTGCTTTCTCATATACCAAAAAACCTACGCTTGTCATGGTAACTGATGCTGTCTATGTTCTTACTGAAACACTACCTGTCTAGCTAAGTCATGAAAAAAATGATGGAGAAAGAACTGTCAGGTGATATAGAAAGTAGTGTTTAGTCCCCCTTGGAAAGGATTAGGGCCACAGAGAGGAGGATCAGCTGCTGGAAGAAAAGAGAAAGGGGTCGGGGAGAGCGGAGCAGTTCTAAATGAAAAATTAAATTAATTTAAAAATGTAATTTAAAGCAAAGTAGAGCAGCAGATGTGGAGGGAGTTGAAACTCCTCCTTGAATTGTATCCCCTAAACTTTCCTGTACTTTCATTCAGGCTGAACATCATCCTATTTATACCAAGTAGCAAAACTGGATTAATTAAGAAATAAAGTACTCCAGACAGTTCATTTCTAGGGATTGTTTGTACGCAGCATGTATGAGAGGAAAGAAATGCTTGCAATTTTAATTTCTTCAGGAAGAAAGAACGTCAATGCTTCCTGCCTCAAACTTTAAAAGCATATTTTCCTGTGAGGCTGCCCTAATGACCCGTATGCCCCAGAATTGTATTATTAAAATACACATTTATTTTTGCGACTCATTCATTCTTACAACAAATGCTTGTTATTGTACAGCTTCTCTGAGTCAGGAGCTGTGTTGGCTTCTCTGCTAGGCAGGTGCTTTTAGAGATTCTTCTGGCTTGGAGACAGTTTGGATGTCAAGACCAAAATTCAAGTGACAGGCCAGATCGGTTCCGCAAGACTTCTGCATAGTTGTCATCTGCGCAGCAGTTCATATCAAGAACTGAGAGAATAAAACTGCTTCCTTTGTGCTGTCACAGAACAAGTGTAAAAACAGCAGCCACCAAGGAGCCCTGCTATGAATCTTGTGCTTCTCATGAAGTCAACTTCCACTCCCCGGAGATGTGTGAATAGCAAATCAGGATGCTACGCGCCACCCCCACCTACGCCCTCACTACTGCTGCTGTGTCTTGTGCTAGCCACAGACCTGACATCTGCCAGAACATCTTGCAATTTAATCATGGATGTTGTCTGGTTCCACCTTCACCTTGTATAAAACCATTCTTGTACCCCAGGTTTTCTCTTTAGTGATCTTTGTTCAGGGTGCTTACATTTTTAAAAATATAATCAACTGCTTGATTAAAATCTACTTTTGTTTATTCCTTTCTGCATATGTATAAGCATCGTACTGAAAAGAAAGTTCTAGTAACCAGTAACCAGGCAGGAGAAACTGGCTGGGAGTATCCCTGAGCAAAGAAATGGATGTTAGGAGAGATAAGAAACCTCATTTGCTACTCTCAACAGCAATAATTTTCAACATGCACTGAATGCTTTCCAGGTGCCAGGCACTGGGCTTCATGTTGTATCCGTGCTGAATTCGTTTGTTAGGACTGTCATAAAGTACCATCGACTGGGTGGCTTAAATAGGTGAGATGTACTGTCCCTTATTCTGGAGATTAGAAGTCCAATGTCGTGGTGTTAGTAGGGTTGGTTCCTTCTGAGGGCTATGAAGGAGAATCTTCCATGGTCTCTCATAACTTGTGGTAGTTTATGGCAATTGTTGGCATTTCTGGCTTGTGCACACATCATATCTAGTCCCTCCTTCATCTTTACATGGAGTTTTCCCTAAATGGATGTCTCTCTGTGTCCAAATTTTTCCCCTTTTTATAAAGACATTAATTCTATTGGATTAGGGTCCTCCCTAATGACCTCATCTCAACCTAATCATCTGCAAAGATGCTGTTTCAAATAAGGTCACCTCACAGGCACTGGAGTTATGACTTGAGCACTTCACATAGTTATTATCTCACTTGTTGCCCACACAGACAGGACTGTGACTATCAGTATCACAGACTGAGACTATCAGTATCCACAGGCTTGGAAAGCTTTGCTTATGTTTTCTGAATTCTTCTCTTGCACAAATGGTCTACTAGGGTTTAGGTTCAGACAGTTTGACTCAAACTGTCTTAATCACCACATAGTATTTCCAAAGAAGATGAAGAACTTCCCCAAACTTTCAGTTGTTTGGCTGTAAGTTATATACTGTGATCATCCACTTTACTCACAGGAAATCTAGCTGCCCTTGCTGAGCACCTATTATGCCTAATACAGAATCTCATTTAATCCTCCAAACAACTTTAGAAGCCAATAGTTTTATCCCAGTTTACAGTTTACAGGTAAGCAAATTGAGGGGCAAATAAGTGGAGAATATTTGGTCAAGGTCACAAAACAAGCAAGGGTTGAGCCAGGATTCAGGTCTCCTCCTGCTACCACCCATCACCACTTGATCTTGAATATGTATTTTCTCCCCTTGTGCTATACTATCTTTCATACAGAGCTGGGAACTATCAGGCTATCATGCAGTCTCACTGAAAAATAAGAAGCTGAACCAAATCCCTCGGGGCTCTGTTTTAGAAAGCATGCACAGAACAAACCTCAATTCCAAATAATTTGAATCAGTCAAGGGTAGGTGTAGGAAAACATCAGTATCTGGGAAGCTTTGTCCATGCTATGTAAATGTGTAATGACTAATCAGCCTGGAAGCTGAGAAATTTTTCTATATTCAGGCAGTTTTCATTTGCATCTATGGTTTGCCCAGCTATGTGAAGAGGGAGGAAAGTTTCTATTTATGCAACATAATAATGGACCAAAACAAAAGGAGAAATCATTTCACTTAGGTAAGATATTTTCAAACTTCTTTAATCTATGTATGACAATTTTTGTGTTTATAGCAACTGGCAAACTATTTAGGAGAGAAACGTGCATATGTTGAATGCAAAGAGAGACAGAATCAGGTGGTAGGATGCAGAGAGTTAATGTTTGACAAGTGTCAAACAAAAATGGCCATTGATTAGGAAGAATCCTTAAATAGTGTTAAGATTTTCTGAGGGTTGTTGACCATTACCGGTTTTTGGTTTTTTGACATTCATAAGAACAGGAAAATATAGATCTCAACTTCCCGGGGCTTTGTATTTTGACAACTCTTGGAGAGCCATAGGTAGCTTTACAGTGCCATCATGTGGTCACCTCTCAATCTGCTCAAAAATCATGAATGATTCATACATCACTGTGTTGGACAGCTTGGGAGAAGGTTGCTCATGCGTCTGACATAGGCCACAGGGGGCAGGAGCCAGGGGCCTGGGAAGAAAAGGACCGGGGAGCTCCCTGAAGATAGTGAAGGGTGGGAGGACGAGAATCCAGGCAGTAGGACTTAGCTGTGTAGACCAGCAGCTAGCAGAGAAAGAATTTATCCACTGGTGGTTACCGCCACATTAAAGGGCTTAGGTTCATAAAAATACTAAGCCCTGAGAAGGATTTGGCAGGAGTAAAGGTAGGCCACAATCATGGTGAGTGGGACTGGGAAATAAAGTGGGAACCAGAGGTGAAAACCAGTAACCATCTAGGCTGGTTGCTGGCTCTTAAGCGAAGGGAGCCTCCCCAGTAGGCCCTCTCTGGGGAGCACTCGAGGTATACCCAGCTCTGCCTGGGTACTACCCCAGGAATAGGCTCCTGCAAACACCCTCTTTTGTCGCAGCTCTTCTCTCAGCAAAGGAAGAAACCTTGTTGACACAGCAGAAACTGAGATTTGGGGTCTTATCCCTGCGCAAGGCCCTTAGGTGGGGTGTGTAGAAGGATAAGCAGGTTACAGACTCTGTGGAAATAAACAAAGACCGACTAAATGAGAAAAACAAGGCTATTTATTCTGAGCTTGCTATAACAGGGAGTCCATCACTGCCACTTGTATTTGGGCAGAGAACCCAATGCGGGCAGAGACCCCAACGCAGGCAGAGGAGCAGGAAAGCTCCATAGTGGAAAAGAAGGAAAGCTTCAGGTATGTCCTGATTGGAGTCTGTTAGTCTGGGGAAACTGCCAGTGGGCAAACACAGGAGGCACACATCCTGTGGGATCCATTAGGGGTGGGCACTTATTTGGAGTTCTATGATTTGTCCTCATTTGGAAGAGGGAACAAAAATCAGGGAAGCTATCAGTTATTAATCAAATCTGGCCATTCGGAGCTGATTGTTATGAAAGTTACTGTTTATCTTCCTGGATTGTCACTGGAGAGAGCCATTTGGCTTCCTGCAAGTCTGACTTATGGCAGACTGGCTTCCTGGGTTGTTTATTATAGATAAGGGAATCGGTTTCCTGGGCATGTTCCCTGCTGCAAGTTGTGGTTCAAAATTCTGTCTGTAAAGATATGATCTGGCCCATTTGTATATCCATTCTTTCACTGTGGGGGGCCATGACTGAAGGATCAGCCTAGTAAAAAGTAGTCAGTACCAGGAGGCCTCATCTTAAGTTGAACAATGAGGGGTTGCAACTGGCAAAAGACTTCATCCTACCCTCTCCCTGGTCAGAATCAAGTCTTCGAGGGGACAGGACTAGTTGTAACTAGTGGGGTGTATCATGGCTCATACCAACAGCTAAGATGAACCCAGGTTAAACCTATCCTGACCAGTGATAGAGGTGTTAGGGTGGCACATTTTGTGAGCATTTGAGAAAGGCCAGTGACATGAAACAGTATGTCACTTCCCCACGGGGTGTCTTGATGCCTCTAATTAAGGCCTGGGGCCCTAACTCTGTTCTATTAAAAAGCTAGATTTGGTTTTCTAGAAATGCAGTGACCATCACATGGAAATGGGAGGGGTACTGCACAGGCAAGTCTAGGGGGGCACATCTCTGGAAGGAAACCCTGGGTCAGGTGTTCTTTTCATTCAAACACAGCTGAAAGAGCTGCCATCTGTGCAAGAGGGGAGTCGTGGGCTTTTCCTTTCCTGTTAGTGATTTTAACTCTACTTGTATTTTTATAGCATTTCAACTAGGAAAAGTTGGAACAGGAACCCACACAACTCTGATATTAGGATGGCATTAGTCCCTTCTTTGTTGACTCTCTAGGAGCCCACTGGTGGCACAGAAATCCTAGTTGTAGCAAAACTGTAGTATAAAGTCTTCTCTGGAAACAGGCAAAATATGGGTGAGTTAATCAGGAAAGGTGTTTGGGAACAGATATGCATATATTCAATTGTCTTCGTTTATAGCAATCTTGTTTGGTATGGACACTTAGGGCTCGTTGAGAGCCAGTGTGGCGTGTTACAGTGTTCCCCAAATTTCAGTCATAATTTTGGTCATATCAATACTCAGCCTACACAGTTCTTTAATATTTTTCTCTAAATTTATTTACTCTTTTTGTTACATTCATTTTGAAAGGGAAAATACATCAATATTGAAAATGGAAAACCAGTTATCACCTATCATAAATAGAAGATAATCTTAAATATAAATACGTAAGTAATCAAACAATACACTTTGCCCATAATTGGTCCCCAAATCATCTCCTATTCCCCCAGTAGTACTGAAGCCACATTTGATGGATTATTTATACAATATTTAAGAGCTCTGTTTCTGGTGTCAAAGGCCTGGGTTCAACTTCTAAAACTGGGAGCAAATATTTAGCTTCTCTACATTTGATTTCCTCATGTCTAAAATTGAGTGTTTGCTTCATGGAGTTTTGTTGTGAAGATTCAATAAGATGATATATAAAAGATTTATCACAGTGCCTGGCATATGATAAACAATAAATACTGGTTATCACTAATATTATTATTTCTCTTTTGGACTGGGTAACCAGGGCATAGCTCCTCCTAATGGCTGGTCCTCAAAATATTCACACCTTATCTATAGACAGGGATAATGCGCAGCACATGCAGAAGGTGGATGTCTTAAAAGATTTGTAGACCACTGAAAATAAAATTTTAGCCAAGTCAATGGAGCTGCTGGGCCTTTGATGTTAAAAAGCCCAGTCAGCAAGTCAGTGAACCTAAGTACATCAACTTTTAATTTTTATTTTGAGTTTGATTATTCCTGTTCCTTTCCTAGCCCCCTTGGTTTTCTGGGATATCTTTGTCCTGGCACTCACTGAATCAGTGTCCCAGAAGGAATCCAATGGTCCCAAAGGAGTGATTGAAGAGTTTTTAAAAAGGAACTATTTACAGAGGTGTGGGCAAGAATAAAAGAAGCCAAGGATAGATAATGAACCCCCATGAGCCAGCAATCACAGGAAGCCATTACACTCCTAAAGCTTAAAAGGGAAGGGAAGGATGACTGTTGCTGGAGACCTGGAGGGTCACCCCATCCCCCACCAGAGTGTCCGCTTTAGTAAGGTCCAGCAGGGAGGGAACAGAGAATAGGGCTAGGGAAGCATAGGAGCTGCCAGACTTAGAAGTCAGTCAAAGGGACTGAAGCACACATTTCATTAGCACCATGATGTTTATAGGTCTGTGATGCCCCTTTGCACCCCCTAAACTCTCAGTAGAACAAGTTGTAAATGTCTAATAAATCAGACTGTGAATATGTGTGTCAGCTGGGTGCAAACAAAACACCAAAGACTCCTTATCTTTCAGCGAGGTCATAAAATACCCATCATTGAGTTGGAAATATTGTAAGTAGAAAATGCATTTAACACATCTGACCATCACAGCTTAGCCTCACCTACCTTAATCACGTTCGGAATGCTTACCTCAGCCTACAGTGGGCATCATTAGAGAGAATCTACAGCATATTGCTAGCCCAAGGAAAGATCAAAACTCAGAATTTGAAGTAGTTTCAACTGAAGGCATATCTCTTTCACACCATCATAACAACAAGAACAAAAAAGAAATAAAGAAAAAAGAAAAGAAAAATCATAAGTCTAACCATTGTAAACCAGGGACCATCTCTAAAGGCATGTGCCACTGTCCTGCAAAGGCTCAGCCCCTGGGAAACAGATTTGGGATCCTGGCAGGTGAAGGAAGATGAGAGGCACAACTGGGTATAGACATGCTTTATTCCACAGTGGCAGCAGCCCCCAGCCTCCCGCCTTTTTCCACATACCTATTTTATGTTCAAGCCAAAGAAAGAAGGCACAGTGCTAACAGGTTACATAAATGAGCACATGCTCACAAGCAGACGTTTATGATCTTGAGTAAATATGCTGAATTAGGGTGTTTATGATCTTGTCTACATACTAAAACCATAGCTGGCCAGAAGTCTCAGTGAGGGAGCCTAAGTGTAGCCATCTTGAGCCTGCCCTACACCCACCCATCTAGAGCACTGGGAGATAGCTCCCAGCAGGCTTGGGGCCTCTCCCCATGTGGTGCTCATCCAGTAAGCAGAGAGTTAAAGCCAATGCTGAACCAAGTCAGCGCTCAGTTACCATACATCATGATTCTGGAGGTAAAGGGGACAGTTCCTTTAGAGAGAGCCTCGTGAGTTCCATCTTCACCATAAGCTAGCATAATTCACCTCCTAACAAAGAACAAATATGTTCCCTAAGTTTTTTAAAAAAATTTTTTAGTTGTAGATGGACACAAATATCTTTATTTTATTTTTATTTATATTTATGTGGTGCTGAGGATCGAACCCAGGGCCTCATGCATACTGAGGCAAGCGCTCTTCCACTGAGCTACAATCCCAGCCCTGTTCCCTAAGTTTTGAAAGAAGAACATAGCACTGTCTCCGAGGCATATGTTGAACACATGAACCAAACTTCCTCTAACAGCAGTTTGCAATAATAGTGGCTGAATGGATACTGGTGTGAAGGCAAAGTCAGCACCCATCAGAGCTGTGGGCTTCCAGGCCCCACTGAAGGAAGGTAGGCAATCCCCTTCTTCTGAATGCTCCCTTAGGGTGAAGAGGCAGGCAGAAAAAATATTCTCCAGTAAGGAAAACAGCCTGTTCTATTTAGCTGCCTTCTCAAAGCTGTGCCAAGCAAAAAAATCCTATTAGAGCAAGCCCTGTCCACCTCTCTCTCTCTTAGTTGTGGTAAAAACACATATATAAAAGTTATGTTAATCATGTTTAACTGTACAGCAGAGTAGTGTTAAGTACATTTATATTACTATAAAATCAATCTTTGGAACTGTTACGGGTTTGGAGGTGACATGTCCCCCAAAAGCTCATTGTGAAACCATGCAAGAAGGTTTAGAGGAGAAATGATTGAGTTATGAGAGCCTTAACCTAATGGGTGAATAAATCCCATGATGAGATTAACTGAGTGGTGGCTGAAGGCGGTAGGGTGTGGCTGGGGTGGTGGGTCATGGGGGGCGGTGCCTTTGGGGTATACATTTGGTGATTCTCTCTCTGCTTCCTGATCATCATGTGAACTACTTCCCTCCACCCACTCTTCCGCCATGATGTTCTGCCTCACCTTGAGCCCTGAGGAATGAAGCCTGCTGTCTATGGACCTCTGAAACTGTGGGTCCCCAAATAAACTTTTCCTCCTCCACAGTTGCTCTGGTAAGGTCTTTTAGTCACAGTAGCAAAAAAGCTGACTAAAACAGGAACTCTTTCATCTTATAAAATGGAAATATGATACCAGATAAATAATTTCCCATTTCCATCTGGCTTTGATTATTCTAGATATCCCTCATGTAAGTGTGATCATGCAGTATTTGTCTTTTTGTGACTAGTTTATTTCACTTAGTATAATGTCCCAGTGGCTGATTCAAATTGCAGCTAGTCAGAATTTCATTCTTTTTTAAGATTAAAAAATAGTCCTTTATATGACCACATCTTGTTTATCCATTCATCTGTTTTGGATACTTAAGTTGTTCCTACTTCTTGGCTATTGAGAATAATGCTGTGAATATACAGGGTCTCTTTGAGGCCCTGCTTTCAATTCTTTTGGGTATATACCCACAAGTAGAATTGCTATATATCTCTTTATTATTACATGCCAACTTTTTCAGAAATAGAGATCAGGTAATTTTATAAACAGACCCATGTGGGTTCTCCCTGCATCCCATAAGACAAGGTTATGTGGAGGGAAAGGTCCAGGATTTGTCACTACAACTCTGGGTTTCAAGTCCCCATTATAACAATTTACCTGCTATATAATCTTGAGCAAATTCCCTAAGCATCTGTGAAACCTGTGTTTTTACACTATAAATGGAATACTCACTGTATTTGCTAGCAATGCCATAATGAAGTACCAAAAACTGGATGGCTTAAAATAGCAGAATTTTTCCCCCCAAAGATATGGACACTAAACATTCCAAAATCAAGGTGTCAGTAGGTTGGTTCCTTCTTGCAAGCTCTTCTGATTTCTGGTGTCCTTGGCTCATTGCTCTATAACTGGGTATCTGCCATCTTCCCCTGGTGTGTCTGTGTCTTCACTTGGCTTTCTCTTTCTGTGTGTGTCTATATTTCCCTCATCTTATAAGGACACAAGTAACTGGATTAGAGCCCATTCTAATCCAGTGTGACCTCATCTTAACTTGGCTATATCTGCAAAGATCCTATTTCTAATAAAGGTAACATTCATAGGCACTGATGTTAAGACTTTAGCATATCCTTTGGGAAGACACAATTCAAGCCAGCACACTCACCCTCCAGATTTATGTGGGAATTAAATGCATTTTATAAACGTTGAAGACTCATACTGGATGGGAGTAATGGTCACAGCTGGAGTGACATATAGCTTCTGTATCCTTTTGAATTCAAGAAATTCCTTCTCCCTGTGTTGCTAGATTTAGAGTGTCATGTCCATTCTTATTTATTGAGTGCCACTCTGGCTCCAACTGGGACTGCATTAAATGTGAGTTGTTAAATGTTCAATGTCATTTTCATCCTTGGGAGGAGGAAGCACAGTAAGGTGAACTTCAGTACATCAAGACTGGCTCCTTAAGGTTTCTCTTTCTTTCTTTCTTTCTTTCTTTCTTTCTTTCTTTCTTTCTTTCTTTCTTTCTTTCTTTCTTTCTTTCTTTTCTTCTTGGTACTGGAGATTGAACTCACGGGCACTCGACCACTGAGCCACATCCCCAGCCCTATTTTGTGTTTTATGTAGAAACAGGGTCTCACTGAGTTGCTTAGTGCCTCGCCCTTGCTGAGACTGGCTTTGAACTCACGATTCTCCTGTCTCAGCCTCCCTAAGTGCTGGGATTACAGGCTTGAGCCACCGTGCCCGGCTCTTTCTTTCTTTTTCTTTTTTTTCTCTTTTCTTTTCTTTTTTTCTTTTGGTGTCTGAAGGACACAGTCTCTGCTGCTTTGCATTACCCTTTTTGTCCTGAAAGACACTGTGTTGCAGGGAGTGAGACCATCAGGACCATCAGGATTGCAAGGTCACCATGTCCTTCCCCAGACTATTCAAAAGTCACTACATTCAAAAATACCACACACCAGAGAGGCCTGGGCTGCCTAACTGATATATTGTCTTCAGATGTTCGTCCATGTTCTACATAATATATTCCAAGCTGGGACACACAAAACAGATTTACTGGGAATAGGGGTGGAAATGATTAACTCTCAAAACTTTGTATTGCTGGTAAATGACTTACTTGCCCAAGTGCTCTGCACTTGTGAGGAAAACCATTTTCCACATATGACAATCAGCATTTCTAGAAGAGATAAAATTAAGAGAAAGGACTCATTATGTGATTCCTTCAAGAAGAATATATAACGACAACAACAACAATAATAATAATAAGATTTCATTTAAAAATTTTTGGAGCTTGTCTATTGTAAAAGGGGCTACTGAATATCTATCAAATGGCCTCTTTCCAGAGTAGGTGACTCTGGGGCCCTGAGATGAATGGAGTTCAGCCACAGCGTTCCACTGACTTTCATCCATTCAACAGCTTAGCAGCCTGCAACCAGCAGCTCAGGTTGTTCAGACCTGCACTGGACTGTGGAACTGCAGGCAGCGAGAAGAGAGAAGTGACAAACAAGCTCAGTAACAGGGACTTCTCAGAGCCATGGACAGGGCCACCTGGTGATTTATTTACAGAGGCAGCTTTGCTTTAAGATCAAAACCCAAGCAATTTGAGTAGGCAGGTTGCTAAACCCTAAGGCAAAGTCAGAGTTTTAAAGTGTTGTTATCTTATGCTCTCTGTGTCTGGTTGGTTTTAATGAGCTGTGCCTTTCTAGTGAAAGAATGAAAGAGCAATTCCTAATATGAAAAACTCTAAGCAAGAGACTAAGAGACACAAATGGCTACCTTTCCCTCTGTCCCTGCTACCTACTCTAGACCATATGCAGTATCACTGGCTTCCACGCCTCCCAGCAGACAGAACATCGGGGTGGCTTATCTCCAGTTGTAAAAGCCTGCTTAATGCTACTAATAGCATAAGTAATTTTGCTGGAGAGCCTGGGGAGGATTCTTCCATTTATTACCTAGTGAATCAATTCCAACTTTAATAGAAAAGCCCATAGACTGCAGTCCACAATAAAGTGCCATACGTAAATCCTAGCAAGGCTTTGATGCCAGGATTCTGAAAGGGAAGGAGACAGTCTCCCTCATCTCCCTTTCATCCTTTTCCCTCCTTGGGGTGTGGGAAAGGAGATGCTCTGCTTCTGGCAGAAGCAGCCTCTATTCTTCCGCTGGTGCCCTTGACACTTGAGATAGCAACTACAGAGAAGGAAAGTGAGGGAACCAGGCTGCAGGCATTGAGTTGCCAGTGGCTGAAAGGTGTGGATGAGATGATGCTGATTACAAGGACTGAAAGTAAAGAGCGGTGTTTCTGAAAATGGTTGAGATAGGAAGAAAGGGATTGCCTGTGAGTCCAGGAAAGTGGATATTGCCCATTGGGTGCCTCTCATGCATTTGTCCTTCAAAGATGAGGCTCATTCCACCTGAGTTTAGTTTTGTTGCTTCTCCCATGGGTTCTATGATGAGCAGGGAAAACCGAGAATCGTTTCCACTGAAGAAGGAAATCTGACCAGATGACCAAGTACCATGGGAAATTACAAACTTAAAAGACACATGACCAGAAAGTTCATTCTCCTGCACCCTTTCTCAGCACACCCTTCCACCATGTACACCCTCGTCCATAATGCCCAAGGGACACACTCATAAGGGCAGATTATGCCATTTGCCTTGTCTTCTTGAACATTCTAGTACCCAGACTCCCTCTCAAGCCACACATTTTCAACCATTCCCCACTGCCAGTTCTTAAACCCCTTCTTCTCCCGGGGTCTTAAGGTCCAAACTGACCTGGGCAGTCCCAACCAGGCACAGGTGTGTAAGCCTGAGGAGTGAGTGCACAAATTTAAGGCAGCTTCAAACCTCCCTAGCATCTCACTCAACTGTGCATCTGTAAGGATTAATTTTTCACTTGCTGTGACTGAGTTGGCACGTCCTTACCTGGAATCAGAAAAGCCTTTGTCATTTGCTTGAAGGGAAGAAGAGGCCTTGAAAGCAACCCTCTTTTCTCTCAGCTGCTCCTCTGCGGGTGCCCTGGGGAGAGATTTGTAAAACTGTAGCCTGGACCCTGATGATGAAATGCCAATTAGTTTCATTTTAAATGGGTCACTAAATATCCCCAGTAGTGTTTTTCTCATACCTCAAATATGCAGTTTTATAGGAAAGAGTAATACTTTCTGGAATTGCTTAGAATCTTTTCCCCTACAAAGAAACAAACTCCATATTTTCTTATTCATCTGAATCTTTTTCCTGTCTCTGTGCTATAAAATGTGTCAGAATATTCTTCAAAGGGAGCACCTTTTCTTTCCAGTAGTAATCTTGTGGGTAGAAAATTTCACTCCACAGAGCTCTAGCAGTTACAGATTTCTGGACCCCAGCTGGAATACTCTGAGAAAGGTGTGTCAAGTGTAATAACCAGAAACAACCTGCTGGGTCCTTCTCCCCAGCAGCGCCGGAAGAGGCCTGAAAACTTGACACTTGACTCCCTAATAAAGGGGAAGCTCTCTAGAGTTCTCTTAAAACCTCTCAGGCACAGGTGAAAAGGACTGACTTCACTTTGGTTGTCCCTATGCTTCAGCCACTTTGCTGCTCATTTGCACAGTGTGAACACAACTGAAAGCACACAAGAGGAAACGTGCTTCTGATCATGTCTTGGGCTACTACGGGTTCAAGGGGAGGGCAGAAGGCAGTAGGTGGAGACCCCCAAAGAGGCCTGCATCCTAACCCTGAGAACCTGCGAGTTCACTGTTTGGGGCAAAAAAGACTGTACTAATGAGATTAAGTGAAAGATCTTGAAATGGGGAGAGTTTTATTTTTGTGTGTGTAGATTATCCAGATTGGCCCAAATATAATCATAAGATCCTTATAAGTGAAAGAGAAGAAGGGAGAGGGAGGGCCGGAACGGCATGATGAGAGAAAGACTGAACCGGCTATCATCAGCTTTGAAGAGAGAAGGTAGCCATGAGCCAGGAATGCAGGTGGCCTCTAGACACTGGAAAAGGCAAAGAAATAGATTCTCCCCAAGAGCCTCCAGGAGGTAGCTCTACAGCTGCCTGGATTTTGGCCCAGTGACAGTCATTTTAACCTTCTGACCTCCAAACATTAAGATGGGACATTTGTGTTGTTTTAAGCCTCAATGTATGTGATCGATTGTCAGGATGGCAGCAAAAGGAAACTAATACAGGGAGGAAGCTGAGGAAGAGTGTTCTCTAGAATTCAAAAAAGTATAGATCCCAGTGTACCCACCATTCACATTTTTCATAACTTGCATAGTGCATTTCATCCTACCTACAATACCCACACTAGAATACAGTTTTTCTGGAAAGTAAGCTTCTTGAGGTCAGAGTCTGTATTTTGTTCTGTATGTCGGGCATCTAGAAACACGTCTAACATAATTTCTTAATAAGCATTTTTGAGTGCACAAGTCAGAAAAGAATCCTAGGGACTGGTTAGGCGGATGTAATGCTATCCATAGGCACAGTGGCCTGTTTAAGTAATGACTCACTTATTTATCTCTATTCTTCCCATCCTATTCTAAACCATTGTTCTTTTGGCCACTTCACTGAACTAGCCACAACCACTGTTTTAGTCAGTTTTTTTTTTCACTTTAGTGACCAAAATACCTGACAAGATCAATTTTAGAGGAAAAGTTTATTTTGGGGCTCAAGGTTTCAGAAGTCTTAAGTGCAGAGATGGCTGACTCCATTGTTGTGGGCCTGAAGGGAGGCAGAAGGGTGTGAAAGAGGAAAGCAGCTCAGGACATGACAATCAGGGGGCAGAGACAGACCTCTCACTCACCGGGGGCAAAATATGTACCCCTAAGGCATACGCCCAGGAACCTACATCCTCCAGCCACTCCCTACCTGCCTATAGTTCTCACCTAGGTAATCCATTCCAGGTGATTAATGCACTGATTTGGTTAAGGCTCTTATAACCCAATTGTTTCACCTCTAAACTTTCTTGCATTGTCTCACACATGAGCTTTTGTGGGATACCTCATATCTAAACCATAACAGCCACCTCTACTGCTTTCCAGTACTCCTCCATGTTCTAGTGTGGATGATCTTTCAAAAACTCATGCCCAAACATGTGCTGCATCCTCACAGGTGCTGGAAGGGAGAGCAAACTGTTTTCAGGGCCTAATGGATGCCCCTGCCTTGCCCAGCCTCATCCTGCATCACCACTCTTCTCAAGGTACCCAGGCCTCCACCTCAAGGTCTGCAATCCCCCATTTCTCTTAGGTGACTCCTACTCATTCTTAATTTCTCTCTCAAGAGCCATTTCCTCAGGAAAGTCTTCTGTGATCTGCACTGCTCCCACCCCAGCTTCATGCTCTTGCAGCATCTTATTCTTTGGCCTTCACAGCTCATATCACTGACTTCCCAATATCTAGCATACCCACAAGTAAGAAAACACTTGTGGCATAATGAACTTACTGAAGGTTAAGTGATTTCCCTAAAGTCCCACAGCTTGGAAGCGCTGGAACTAGGCATAGAACTCAGATGCTCTGAATTCCCTGTGTTCCCTCGATTTCACACAGTTCCTCCAGGTAATTCCTGTTAAGGTGTCTGAAAAATGGAAAGAGGAACCTACAAAGATCAGAGCACTAAGTGCAGTAGAGATGAACTGCAGAACAGGAATAGACTCGGCAAGCCAGCCTGGCAAGTGGACATTGGATACAGGGCCTTGGCCTTGAGCACAGCACAGCTTGGTCTAGAAGGAGGAGAGGCAGGGCTGCCAACAGCAATAAGCTCCACAGAGTCTGACAAACCCCTGACAGATGACTCAGGAAATGGCTGGCACTCACTCACGGGACTTTGCAATCACATTTGTATGGAGGGATGAGAAAATGATCAAAAGTGAGTTAGCAAATCATGAGTCCCATGGACAAAATCATGTTCTACAAGTTCATATGTTGAAGTCATAAACCCCCAAGGTGACAATTTCTAGAAAGAGCCTTTAGGAAGGTAATGAAGATTACTTGAGGTCCAATACGACTGTTTTTGGAAATGGGACTTTTAGGAGGTAATTAAGGTTAAATGAGAGGTCCTAATCCATTAGGATTTGTGGTCTTTTAAGAGGAAGAGAGTGGTCTGTATGCACAGACATACATTGAGCCAAGGCTATGTGAGGACTCGGAGATGGCAGCTGTCTGCAAGGCAGGAAGAACACCCTCACCAAAACTAAAATGCTGGAACCCCAATCCACACACCCAGCCACCAGAACTATGAGAAAATAAATTTCTGATGTTTAAGCCACCCAGGCCAGTAGACTCGGACAGTGCCTAAATGTTTGTAACATTAATTTATTTTGTGCTATGATTCTGAACAAGAATATTACAGCAAAAACTAATTTCTGCTAAAGGACACATAGTGATTATCTGCTATTTGCCAACCCAACATCAATATTATTTCAGTAACAGCACCTTTGGAAAGTCCTGACCCTCACCTGATATGCAACCCTATAACAGTAGCAGTCACATTGGTGAAAATGTCTATTAAACTGTACATTCCTCTTGTCAAGAAATGGTCACATGACCCAAATCAATCCAGACCACAGCAGGAATCTGAAAGTTAAGCACAATGGCAGATGAATTGAAAAAATAGTGAAGCCAATCTATTTTGACTATTGTACCTAGGGAAAAAATACTGCCCATTAAGTGCCTTTATGTAGATTCCTGGAGCTATTATAATTCCTCCCCTCCAAAGTCTAGTTGCTCAGTTGCTTCTTCATTTTGATGAAACATTGCATATACTTTCTGGAAATTCTTTTTTAGTATGACTCAATCATGTTTGAACTTGGTGGCTTGCAACCAAAGAATTCTGCATGATACATGGGTCTACCAAATCTATGCTGCTGATTTTTTGTGCCAATCAATTATTTTTATATAATTATGTAATTAAAATACATATACATTATTGAAAGGTATCTATGATTTGGCAAAAATTTTGCTTGCAAAAAGTTTAGTGATTAGTGTATGCCTTACAAAAAAATGTGCTTTATTTCTGGAAATATTCTTTCTGCTGATTTTTCATCAGCAGAACCCTAATATTTAAGGCCACACAGGTAATAGTGAAGTTGGTGAAATTTCTTGTCTGAAACTTTGAATAACAATCAGGAAAACAAAGAAGGCAATGTATATTTCAAGATTAAAATTATGGATGCTACAGACCTGAAAAATAGAATTCACCCCATTAAGTCAATTTTGATCAAATTCTAATTTTTCTCTCACACAAAGTTGGGATTGGGGCTAATTATTCTCATCCTATTTTAGCTTTTCTCCAGAAATTCCACATAAGAGCTCTGGAGCCACAAAAGGAATCAGAGGACCCAGGCATATTACCACGCCTTTTGGAGTAACATTTGCAAATTGAGGAAACTCCGCTCCCTTTTCCAGGCTCGGTACATTTATACTTTCCTATTTTGACAAGGAAGAATGGAGGATGGGAAGATGCTTGATGCATAACGATGAATATTTAAGAACATTCATTTGCTCACTGAAATAGCTCTGACATTTTAAATTGTGTCCTTTTTAAAGAACACTTTAATTTTCAATGTTTTTCATTGTGAAGCATATCATTTTTACAAAAGGACTGTATAAATGTCTCAGTAGAGTTTAAAGAATAATAAGCTCTCTATCGAGTCTTTGTATGGAGAAATAGAATATCAGCGGTTCCTTAAAACGTTTTATGTACTCGTCTCCAATTGCTTCCTGATTGCTTTCCCACAGAAATAACTGCCATCCTGTGTTTTGTATTGATCATTCTCTTGCTTTTCTTTATAGTTTTACATCATACATATAGCTCTCTAAAGAATATATTGAGTCTATTCCCTCATGACTTGAGTCTTCTGTTCAGCGTTGTTTTGTAGATTTCCTAAGGTGGATACATGTACCTGTAGTTTATTGATTTTGGCATTACCATATAGTGTTCCACTTTATAGATACACTGTATTTGTCAGTTTGTGTTACTTCAGTGAAATACCTGAGGCAACTGAGCTCACAGTTTTGGAGATTCGAAGTCATAGGGACTGCATTGGCTCAGGCCTGGTGTGGGCCATATCACTTCATGGAGTGAAGCCATGGCGGGAGTACCATTGGAAGCATCCTCACATCTCAAACAGGAGCAGAAGGGAACAGCGTGAATAGGGCCAGGCTTGCTCCTTTTATGATAATCCTCTCTGGAGAACTTAAGGAGTCACACCATAATAACCTCCCCCTAAGGTCTTAAGGACCTCCCAGGATGCCTCACCTCTCAAAGTTTCCACCACCTCCCAACAGCTCCACTTTAGGAGCCAAGCCTATATGATAGGTCCTTGTGGGACACAGACTATATTTAATCCATAGCATATACCATAATTATTTTATCTATTTATAGATTATTTTTGAACTTTGCTTTTTTGATTTAAACATGTTATCCAGTGCACATATGCAAAGGTGTCTTTAAGGTACATGATGGCAGTGCAATTGCTGGATCACAGGTTGGGCACAAGTTCCATTTTTCCAGGAAGTACAAATATTGTTGGATATGGTTGTGCCAGTTTATATTCTCACAAGCAGAAGATAGTTTTCCATTGCTCCACACCCTTGGACTAAGGAGAGAGAATATGGATTATTGGCTCTAAACTCTTTCTTCTTTCTTCCCAAAAGGATGGCAAGGGAATGGAAGATCTATACAACATGTTAACTCTTCTGCCTATGAGTTATCCTCTCAATCCTGGTGCATGTGACTGTCCCTTTCATGACAGGGAGTGATAGACTTTTAAATTTTTGTCTATTTGTTAGATGTGTAATTGTGGTAGCTAGTGTCACAGATGGTTTTCACCTCTTGGTACTCACATCCTTATGAAATACACTCCCACAATGAACACAGCTGATTGGTGTTAACAATAAGGTATTAAAGAAATGATAGACTGTGATTTCTAAGGCAAGAACATAAAGAACATCAAAGATCTTGCCTATCTTTTCTATCAGTTGTTCCAAGAGAAGCCATCTGCTGTGTTGTAAAGGTATATGGGCACTCTTCACATGGGAGCAGCTGACATCAACTTTATATTCTAGATAATAATCTCTTATCCATAATATAAGTTGCAAAAATCTTCTCTGAATTTTCAGTTTATCTTTTTCATTATCATTATTGTGTCTTCCAATGATCTGAGTTCCTAATTTTAATATAGTTGAATGTATAATGTATTAATCTTTTCCCATGTAGTTTATACTTCCATATCTTCTTTAAGAACCCTCCCTGAAAACTACTCCATTCACAGTAGCCTCAAGAAAAATAAAATACTTGGGAATCAATTTAACAAAAGAGGTGAAAGACCTCCACAACGAAAACTACAGAACACAAAAGAAAGAAATTGAAGAAAATCTTATAAGATGGAAAGATCTCCTATGCTTTTGGATAGGCTGAATCAATATTGTCAAAACGGCCATACTACCCAAAGTGCTATACAGATTCAATGTAATTCCAATTAAAATCCCAATGTCATTCCTTATAGAAATAGAAAAGGCAATCATAAAATTCATTTGGAAAAATAAGAGAACCATAATAGCAAAGGCAATCCTTAGCAAGAAGAGTGAAGCAGGAGGCATCACAATATCAGACCTTATACTATACTACAAAGCTATGGTAACAAAAACAGCATGGTATTGGCACCAAAATAGACATGTAGATCGATGGTACAGAATAGAAGACACAGAGACAAACCCACATAAATACAGTTATCTCACACTAGACAAAGGCCAAAAAGCATACATTGGAGAAAAGATAGCCTCTCCAATAAATACTGCTGGGAAAACTGGAAATCCATATGCAGCAAAATGAAACTAAACCCCTATCTCTCGCTATGCACAAAACTCAACTCAAAGTAGATCAAGGACCCAGGAATTAGACTAGAGACCCTGAACCTAATTTAGGAGAAAGTAGGCCCAAATCTTCATCATGTCAGATTAGGCCCCTACTTCTTTAACAAGACTCCAAAAGCACAAAAAATAAAAGCAAGAATCAATAAATGGGATGGATTCAAACTAAAAAACTTCTTCTCAGCAAAAGAAACAATCAATGAAGTGAACAGCCTACATTCTAGGAGCAAATTTTTGCCACATACACATCAGATAGAACACTGATCTCCAGGATATATAAAGAACTCAAAAAAACTTAACACCAAAAAACAACCCAATCAATAAATGGGCTAAGGAGCTGAACAGACACTTCTCAGAAGAAGATATACAATCTATCAACAAATATATGAAAAAAATTCAACATCTCTAGCAATTAGAGAAACGTAAATCAAAACTACTCTAAGATTTTATCTCAGGCCATTCAGAATGGCAGTTATCCAAAATACAAGCAACAATAAGTGTTGGCGAGGATGTAGGGAAAAAGGCACGCTCATACATTGCTGGTGGGACTGCAAATTGGTGCAACCAATCTGGAAAGCAGTATGGAGAATCCTTAGAAAACTTGGAATGGAACCACCATTTGACCCAGCTATTTCACTCCTCGGTTTATACCCAAAGGGCTAAAATCAGCATACTGCAGTGACACAGCCACTTCAATGTTTATAGCAGCACAATTCACAATAGCTACACTGCAGAAGCAACCTAGATGTCCTTCAATAGATGAATGGATAAAGAAACTGTGGTATATATACACAATGGAATATTACTCAGCATTAAAAGAGAATAAGATTATGGCATTTGCAGGTAAATAGATGCTGAGTTGGAGAATATCATGCTAAGTGAAGTAAGCCAATCCCCAAAATTCCAAAGGCCAAATGTTCTCTCTGATAAGGAGATGCTGATCCATAATGGGGGATGGGAGCATGGGAAAAATGGAGAAACTTTGATCAAAGGGGAGGGAGGGCAGTGGATGGGACATGGGGGCAGGAAAGATGGTGGAATGAGATGGACAACAATGTCCTAGGTATATATATGACTGCACATATGATATAACTCTATATTGTGTACAACCAGAGAAGTGGAAGGTTGTGCTCTATTTGTGTGCAATGAATCAAAATACATTCTGCTGTCATGTATACCTAATTAGAATAAATGATTTTTTTAAAAAAAGAACCCTCCCTTATTCAAGTTCTTGAAGATATTCCCCTATATGCTATTCTAAAATTTTCTGGGTTTGCCTTTCACATTAATTCTTTTACAACTTATATTGACTTTTGGTTACAATATAAAGTAAGGATTTTTTTCTGTTTTGGACTGTAACTACAACCCAGAGCCTCATACATTCTAGGCAAGTGCTCTTCCACTGAGCTACATCCCCAGCCCAGACATCATATTCTTAATTACAATGTCTAATAAGTTTTCAAACCCAGTAGCACAAGTTTTCCACCATTCTTCCTTCTTGGTCTTTCAATCTTCCATATAAATTTTCAAATCAGCTTGTGAAACTCCACAAAAGCCACAGCAAAGGTTTTCGTTGCATTGGAATTTCACTAAATTTATAAATGAATGTGGAAGAATTTAAATCTTCACAAAACAGTTTTCTATACATAAACATTATACATCTTTTCACTTAGGTATTTTTCAATATTTTTTGAAAAGTTTTAATCATTTTCTCCATAAGTTGATTATACATTTTTATATTTATTTCCAATGATTTTCTACTTTAGGCCACTGTAAATGGTATTTTTATGTAAAGTTTTATACATAATTATTTTATAAGAAATACAATTGACGTGCATGCATATATATTTATTTTGCTTCCAGAAACCCTGACAAACTCTTTTTAATTGTAATTATTTGTAGATTATTTTCTTCATAGACAATCAACAACCTGCAAATCACATTTGTTTTGCTTCTTATTTTACTCTTTAAGCACTTGATTTTTCATGTCTACCATACAATGCTGAGTAGAAGTAGTATTAATGGTTTGATGTCTTTTCTGTTCTCAGGAGGAATACTTTCAATATTTTAACATTAAATATGACATCTGCTATAGGCTATGTGTACAAATTTAAAGACTTGGTCTCCCACTAGTGGTGCTATTTGGAGGTGATAGAGCTTTCAAGAGGTAGGGCTAGTGGAAGGAAGTTAGGCCATTGAGGGTGCACTCCTGAAGGGGATATGTGAACTGTGGATGCTACTCTATTTTTGCTTTCAGGGGACCACAAGGCGAGGGACTTTGTTCTATCATGCACTCCCTGCCATGATGCTCTGCCTCACCACAGGCCCAAAAGCAACAGAGCCAAGCTACTATGGACTGAAACCTGTGAAACATGAGTCAAAATTAAGCTTTCCTCCTTATAAGTTGATTATTTCAAGTCTTTTGTCACAGTGGTGGAAAGCTGACTAACACAATAAGTTTTGCTAGCTACTTCATATGAATCCCCAAAGATTTGATTGGTATTATTTTTATTATTCAGAATGTAATAGTTTCTAATTACTCTAATTTTTTTCTTTGATCCTTAGGTACAGGTGGTTTCAGAATATTTAAATGTATAGAATTTTCCTAGTTATATTTTTTTAACGATTCCTAATTTAGTTGTGCTGTGGTTAGTGAAGTGATCTAAATGATACCAGTGCTTTAACTTGAGGTGGCTTACTACAAAGTAATTACAAAACTCTGGTTATGACAATGTAAATTTTTAAAACTTATCATATGTACTTCAAAAGAACGTGTAGACTCTAATTTGGAGGATTGAGTTTACTGATTTTGTTCTTTAAATCTTCTATATGCTTATAGATATTTGTCTGCTTTATCTGTCATTCACTATGATAGATACTTAATATCTCCCATTCTGCTTGTGGATTTATCAATGTATCTTTGAAGTGATGCCCAGTTTTGCTCTATATATTTTGAGATTTCAAGTATATGCAAGTTTTGATTTGTTATATCATTGTCTTAGTCTGTTCAGTCTGCTATAACAAAATACCATAGAATTAATAGCTTATAAATAATAGAAAAATTTTGTTCATAGTTCTGGAGGCGGGAAATCCAAAATCAAAGCATCAGCAAAAAACTCTTTGGGAGATTACCTCTTCTATTCTTCTTTCAAAAAATGTCACAGAGACTTCGGAGCCGGCCGGCAGAAAAGCAGTTGCAGCCGGGGGCCTCGGCCCAGGGCTCCAGCTAACCGAGACTGAGACTGGAAGTAGCGAGGTGCCATCTTCCAACCAGGATTTTGGCAGCTCTCTGCGCCTTGCAGCCCCACGCAGGAGTCTCGCTCGCGTGTGTGAGCACAGGGCCACCGGGAGGTAGTGGTAGACGGGAGGCGTGGCTTCGGTGCCCACCCGTGGAGTGCAGTTGTGGTGGGGGATCCGGCCCAGAGATTCAGCCCGGAATTTACCCCAGGCGTGCCGGGCCGGCTTCCACACAGGGTGCCTAGCCCCAGTGCCCACCAGGCCGCGAGGGACCGCTGACAGTTGCTTCTGTGGACTGTCTCCTGAGCGGAACCCCAGCTAGTG
>PVHX01016551.1:0-42778 GCA_004024805.1 Geosciurus inauris | reverse complement strand
GATTCCTTAGAAAACTTGGAATGGAACCACCATTTGAGCTTGCTATTTCACTCCTAGGTCTATACCCAGAGGACTTAAAAACAGTGTACTACAGTGCTGCAGCCACTTCAATGTTTATAGCAGCTCAATTCACAATAGCTAAACTGTGGAACCAACCTAGATGCCCTTCGATAGATGACTGGATAAAGAAGCTGTGGTACATATACACAATGGAATATTACTCAGCAATAAGAGAGAATAAAATTATGGCATTTGCAGGTAAATGGATGGAGTTGGAGAATATCATGCTAAGTGAAGTAAGCCAATCTCAGAAAACCAAATGCCGAATGTACTCGTTGATAAGTGGATGCTAATCCATAATGTGGGGAAGGACATGGGAACAATGGTGGAACCCTGTTCACAGAGGTGTAAGGGGGGAGGGGGAATGGGAACAGCAAAGGTGGTGGAATATGATGTTCATCATAACCCTAACTTTATGTATGGCTGCATATATGTTGTGATCCTATACAACTTACAACTAGAGAATTGATATGTTATCCTCTATCTATGTACAATGAATCAGTTTGCACTGTTAACATGTAAGCCTAAATTAAAAAAAAAAAAAGTAGAATAGAGAAACTCATGTAAAATGAATAGGAAGGCAAGAAACACATAACATTATGGAAATGCATTACCAAAAGCAAACAAACAAAAAAAAACAGGAATGAACTCAACAAACAGAATACTAAAGAAAATAGGCAAAAGCACAAACAGAACAATTATGGAAAATAAATCAAAGTAATACCTTTAAGGACTTCAATAGAATATATATCAATTAGATAAGCCCAAGCTAAAAAACAAGGAACTAAGAAATTTTGTTGTACAATTGCTGTAAGAGCCTCACTAATGAGCTTCATAGTTCATCATTTGTGTCAATGGAAGAGTGACTGAATTAATCAGCTAAAGACTTCTCCCAGAACAGAGTGTGCAAGTACTGTGAGAGAACATGAGATAAAAATTAAATGGGAGAGAATTAATCTAGCTATTTTGAAATGTATCCAATAGGACAATCATAAAAAGAAAGCAGGTTTTTTAATTGTAAAAGACTATTTCCAATAACTCAAGAATGACAAGTCTTAAGATCCAATAGGTACACTGAACATTAATTGGGATAAATAAAAAGTATCATGCCTTGTGTGTTGGTTAACTTTTCAGCATAGTGAAAAATTCCAGAGATGAACAACTTGTAAGAGGGTAGATTTATTTTGGCTCATAGTTTCAGTCCATGGCCACATGGATCATGACCTGTGGGAAGTGGAAGAGAGAAGAGGGACCAGATTACAATATCCCACTGAAGGGCACATCCCCCATAACCTAACTTCCTTCCACTAGGCCCCATTTGTGAAAGTTTTCCCCACCTCGGTGAGTGCCACAGACTAGTGAACAAGTTTTGAGCATATGGGCCTTTGGGGGATATTTAAGATTTAAACAATAACACCTTGGTACCTAAAATTAAAATTCAAAACACTGATGTTATATGTTGCATTCCTAAAAGAGCAGATTCAAAATTTGACATATGCTAGTAAATATTTAATGAGGACAGTATGAGAAAACGAAGGAGGCAGGATTAGCGGAAGAAGACTAACTATGATGCAGTTCCAAGAGTGGCCTTAGCTAATATCACAGGGAGTTTGGAGGTTCGTACAAGGTCCTTCAGTGACATCATGACATTTTAACAAAATTCTAGGAAAGACTAAACTCTGGTGTCAGAAAACAGATTTTTTAAAAAAATGTTTATTTTAAAGAAAGTTGTTGAAATGAACTGCATATATTATATTTAGAGACAGGGTCTCACTGAGTTGCTTAGCACCTTGCCATTGCTGAGGTTGGCTTTGAACTCGCGATTCTCCTGTCTCAGCCTCCCAAAGTGCTGGGAATACAGGTGTGTGCCACTGCACCCAGCTAGAAAATAGATTTTTGTTGCAAGGAAGACATTAACTGTGAGGAGGACAATGGAACATTTTTAGATTATGTAGACTGTCCTATATTAAGATTATTGATGCATTTGTGAAATACTTTTTTAAAATATTTTTTTAGTTGTTGATAGACCCATATTTTATTCATTTATTATTTATATGTGGTGCTGAGGATCGAACCCAGTGCCTCACGCATGCTAGGCAAGCGCTCTACCACTGAGCTATAGCCCCAGCCCTTGTGAAATACTTTTAATCACATACTTTAACTTTGTAAATTGTATTGTATTAAGAACTGAAACTAGGTAAAGTTTATTTGAAAAGGAAGATGAGTTCCAAAAAATAAAAATATAAGAGCACTGGAGGGTCAATCCAGGAGACTCATTCAATTAATGAGCATTTCAGAAAAAAAGGTGGTGCAATCCCAAAATGAGTTACACAGTTGACTTAGAGCAGATTATGCCATAGATCCACATAAAGTTGTGGTAAATAATACAAAAAGATTCTATGTACCCTCTTTCCAGTTTTCTCCAATTTGGCAGTATTTCACAAAACTATAGTACAATTTCACAACCAGAATATTGACGTGGATATACTCCACCAATCTTACTCTAATATACATAGTTTCACTTGTACTAATTTGTGTGTGTATTTAATTCTATAGAATTTTATCATAATTAGTTTGTGTATCCACTACCATAATATCTGGTCTGTTATCCATTTTAATATAATTTTTTCATCTCAGGGATGTTGCATAAATGAAACTACACTGTATGTAATCTTTTAGGACTGGCTCTTTTCACTCTGCATTATTCTCTTGAGATTCATCCAAGTTGCTGGGTGTACCAATTGCTTGTTACTTTTTGTTGTTGAGTAGTATTCCATGGTAAAGATGTACCACAATGTACTCAGCCCTTATTCTATTGAAAGACATCTGGATTGCTTCTGGTTTGGGTCATTACCAATAAAGCTGCTATGAACTATCATGTGCATGTTTCTGTATACATTTTCATTTTTCTGAGACAAAAATCTGAGCATATGATATAATTGTTGATTCATGTGGTTAACTGCATATTTAGTTTTATAAGAAACAGTAAAACAGTTTTCCTCTATCAGCAGTGTACAAGTGATCCAGTTTCTCTACATCGTCAATCTTTGTCAGTATTTGGGGTTCTCTCTCTTTCTCTCTCCATATATGTCATATCTATCTATCTATCTATCTATCTATCTATCTATCTATCTATCTATCTATCTAAACGTAGCTATATAAATATAGCTAAAGAGAATAGCTAATATATATCAGAGAATTTTATGTATATATATGTATATATAAAGAGAATAGCATGTACATATGTGTATGTATATGATATTCTGATAAGCATGTAGTAATATATCCTTTTGGTTCTAATTTAAATTGCCCTGAAGGCCAATTAAGTATCTATTCATGTGTTTATTTACCATCTGAATATCCTCTTTAGTGAAATATCTATTCATATCCCTTGGTATTTTCTAATTGGATTGCTTCTTTTTTTACTCTGGAGTTTTGAGAGATCTCTATATATTCTAGATACTAGGGCTTTTTTTAATATGTGCTTCTTAAATTTTTTATTCTGGCTTGCTGCTTTTCTGAATTCTCTTAACAGGGTCCTTGACAAAGTAAAAGTTTTTAATTTTGATAAAGTCCCATTTATCCATTTTTCCTCTAATGATCATGATTTTCGTGTTAAATCTAAGAGCTCTTTCTTGCCTTAAATCTTCAAATGTTTTCTTTTGTTTTATTTTTATACTTTTGAAGCCCATGACACTTTTCAGTACATTTTTGCAGAAGGTGTGAAGTTTAGGTCAAGGGTCTTTCTTTTTATATTTGCCTATTGATATTAAATATTCTCATATTTAATTTGTTTCATTTGTTGAAAACAATAAGCTTTCTCCATTTAATTTTTCTCCATTTAATTGCTTTTCCACCTCTACTGAAAATCAGTTGGGCGTATCGATGTGAGTCTATTTCTTGGTTCTTTACTCTATCCCAGTGTTCTGTCTTTTTCCAATCATCTTTTTTCTTTCACTGGCCTTTATAAAATAAAGTTTCATTGGAATATAACCAGCCCAAAATGTATATATTGGCTATAGCTGCTTTTACACTATGAAAGCAGAGATGAGTAGTAATATACCTATAAAACCTAAAATATTTGCTCTCTTGTTTTTCCAGAGAAGTTTATTGATCTCTGTTTTAAAAAAACAGTTGCTTCAAATTGGAAGAAGACTAACTATGATGCAGTTCCAAGAGTGGCCTTAGCTAATATCAGGATGTAAGTTTTCATGGATTTCCAGAAAATGGACCTAATAGTTTAACTGATGTGTCTGTCTATATCAAGAAGGGTTTTATAGTTCTAACATTGAATTTAGACAATAATTTATATAGGTATATAACACACATTATGGATTAGCACCCACTTATCAGAGAGAACATTTGGCCTTTGGTTATTTGGGATTGGCTTACTTCACCTAGCATGATATTCTCCAGCTCCATCTGTTTACTTGAAAATGCTATAATTTTATTCTCTTTTAATGCTGAGTAATATTCCATTGTGTATATATACCACAGTTTCTTTATCCATTCATCTATTGAAGAGCATCTAGATTGCTTCCACAGTTTAGCAATTGTGAATTGATCTGCTATAAACATTGAAGTGGCTATATTACTGTAGTATGCTGCTTTTAAGCCCTTTGGGTATAGACCAAGGAGAGGGATGGATGGATCAAATGGTGGTTCCATTCCAAGTTTTCTAAGGAATCTCCATACTGCTTTTCAGATTGGTTGCACCAATTTGCAGTCTCACCAGCAATGTTTGAGTGTGACTTTTTCACCACATCCTCACCAGCACTTATTGTTGCTTGTATTTTGGATAGCTGCCATTGTGACTGGGGTGAGATGGAATCTTAGAGTAGTTTTTGATTTGCATTTCTCTAATTGCTAGAGATGTTGAACATTTCTTCATATATTTGTTTACTGATTGTATATCTTCTGAGAAATTTCTATTCAGCTCCTTAGTCCATTTATTGATTGCATTGCTTGGTTTTTTTGGTGTTGAGGTTTTTTTGTTGTTGTTGTTCTTTATATATCCTGGAGATTAGTGCTTTATCTGATGTGTGTGTGGCAAAAATTTGCTCCCAGAATGTAGGCTGTCCGTTCACCTCATTGATTATTTTTTTTTTGCTGCACAGAAGCTTTTTAGTTTAAATCCATCCTATTTATTGATTCTTGCTTTTATTTCTTGTGCTTTAGGAGTCTTGTTAAGGAATCGGGGCCTAATCTGACGTGATGAAGATTTAGACCTACTTTCTCCTCAATTAGGTGCAGGGTCTCTGGTCTAATTCCTAGGTCTTCAATCCACTTTGAATTGATTTTTGTGCATGGTGAGAAATAGGGGTTTAGTTTCATTTTGCTGCATATGGATTTCCAGTTTTCCCACCATCATTTGTTGAAAAGGCTATCTTTTCTCCAATGTACATGGTTGGCTCCATTGCCTAGTATAACATAATTGTATTTATGTGGGCTAATCTCTGTGTCTTCTATTCTATACCATTGGTCTACATGTCTATTTTGGTGCCAGTAGCATGCTGTTTTTGTTCCTATAGCTTGGTAGTACGGTTTAAGGTCTGGTATTGTGATGCTTCCTGCTTCACTCTTTTACTGAGGATTGCTTTGGCTATTCTGGGTCTTTTATTTTACCAAACAAATTTCATGATTGCCTTTTCTATTTCTATAAGAAATGACTTTGGGATTTTAATTGGATTGCATTGAATCTGTATAGCACTTTGAGTAGTATGGTCATTTTAATAATATTGATTCTGCCTATCCAACAACAACAACAACAACAAAGTCAGGATGGAGGTAAACTCAGAACTATCCTGTGTGAGAAAGGAAAAGTTCATGATGTGGGGTGTAGGGAAAGAGAAAAACACTAAGAAATATCAAATAGGCTCTGCGGGGCAGGGCGGGAGAATTAGACACAAGGAAATCCAAAGCAAACACAGAACAGTTGCAGGACAATGTTTACAATGTACTTGAAGTTTAGGTGCAGTTAATCCGCATGCCCCTTCAACAAAAGGAACGTGGAGAGTGGAGAAGCAGAGAGAGTGTTGCATCCAACCCGCACCTCTCCCCAAGAGGTGCAGCCCAGACAACTCTGCAGAAGCAGCAAAGTTTATTGAGGAAGTAGGCACACAGGCCAATAGATTGGGGTCAGCTCTCCTTTCCTTCAGAGAGTGACCCTGAAATGAGTGTTTCAAAGGTTATTATAGGGTGGGCTAGCTACATGACTCAGGAAAACAAGATTTGGCAAATATTCAACCTATAGTTATTTACAGTTCAACCGTGATGGTGCCTCCTAAGTCCCTTTTTGGTTCCTGGAACTTTAGGTATCTGGCCAGGGGGTCTGGCAGCCTATAGTTTGGCCCCATCCATGAGAAGTAAGCATAGCAAAGCATTAACCACAGACGCACAAACAGCAGGTTAGCAGATACATGCAGGCCTGAACCAGAGTGACTCCATTTTGAGTTTGGATTCTGTAAGAGAAATGAGAAAGGAGAAACAAAGAGGGTCACAGACAGGGGAAAGACAGAGAGAGAGGTGAGGTGGATTAAGCAAGAAAGAGAGGAGAAGGAGGAGGAGGAGGAGGAGGAGGAGGGGGATGAGGAGGAGGAAGAGGATACAAAGGAGAAGGAGGAGAAGGAGGCTTGACTCTCAGATATGATCCCAAATGCCACTATGTCCATCCATCACACCCACCCCATCTCCAAGTCCCATCTCAGAGAGTTACCTTGCCCTTTAACTCTGTGTTAACATCTCACTCATTTCTTAATTCTGAAATGGCCTTTGATTTCTTTTGCATTTTCTTATAAATTATGTCAATAAAGATTACTTCTTCTATTATGTGGGAGGAAATTTTAAGGAACTTAGCTATGTTCCCAGAATATTGTCTAATGTTTTGCTAAAAAAGAAAGGCAACTCTCCCAAGCCAAAGTCATTCAAAACATTGTTTTATGGTGACAGTTGTTACATGGGTACTGCTCAGCACAAAAGCAAAAAGGAGCAAACTGAAGCCACAATTTAAATCTAGTTGTTTAATTGTAAAACCACAGCTTAATTGCAAGATTTAACAGCAAATTGATGAAAATAAAGTTGCCACTAGTGAAACATTTGAAGGAAGGTTAGGAGTGAGATTACGTTCAAGGGTGTTGTAAAGTTTGGCAGCCATGTGAGAGTGTGCATCTCTCACAGCACTACCAATAAAAGCAAAGGCTAAAGGTTTAGTGTTACCCTGAGCCAGCTGTCACTGGTTGAGTCTGGCACACATCAAGCCTCCTGGAGTCTACTGTGAGGCCATGAGCCAGGGCCCAGAAATGCATTTGCTCTTTGTCCCTGTAGTGGTCCCTGTCTCACCTATGTTTTTAAAAGATGTAAAATCACAGGATGAAGTACTGTAAAATCTAAGGTGAGATACTGTTATATAAGTGAGGAAGGGGTGGACATGCCCCGGAAGCAGTAAACATGAACTGTTCTGAAATGCTGTGAGAGAGGCAGAACGGGTCATGGGGATTTAGAATATTTTTTTGTTACTGTAATTAATACTTGGTTTCATTTCAGTCTTTGTTCTTTTAGTCTGATGAGTATGACAGATCAAAAGAATAGGAATATTCAGTTATGATGGATTTTATTTATTAAAATTAGACATCCTGACATATTAGAGTGCTATTTTTACATTGTGGTATGATTCCTTTCCTTGAAATTTTAATTAGAGTAGCAGGTTACACTAAGAATGTGGTATAGTAGATATCAATGAATATTGGTGTTAATGCTGATTTTGATAAAGATAATAATAGCTTATATTATTGAGCAATTTTATTGCACCAGTCTTATCCTACCAAAATTGAAAAATTGTTGAAATTCATCCTGTAGGGTAGATGCTATTATTATCAATTCAACAGATGATAAAATCGGGGTGCAGAGAAGTTATTTATTCAAAGATACAAAGACTTTAAGGGACAAAGCTGGGGTTCAGTTTCAGGCTGTTCAGAGCCATCCTTTATCACTATGTGAGAAATAGAAAGTGCAGTGGTTCATTTTCAGAATATAGTAGTTAGCCTTAATTGGGATGTAAGAGCAAATTACAGCCATTTTAACTATAGCCCTTTCCTTTGCCTAGCCCAATCTTAAAATCACACCACTGGGTAACCCCAAATTCCTCCCATCAGAGAAAGGGGCAGGCCTGAATTAGGGATAAAAAGAGGCAGACTGCTCACCCAAGTGTGCTTGCTTGTCACTCTTTGTTTGGCAGCACACCTTTCTGCAGAAGTAAAAAATGTGCCTTGCTAAGCTACTTCTGAGCATGAGTTTGATTCCTTGTGGCACCTTGGTATTTCTAACAACCAAGATGATCATGATTGCACTCACTCATTGACTGATGAATTTGTCATATATTTATTCATCCAGCAATTATATATTTAGTGGCTTCTATAGACCAAATAATTGAGCCACGCATTTTATATGCAGGAAAAATCAACCTTAGCCCTTTGAATGGAATCTAATGAATATGTTCTCTTTTGACAACTTATCTTTGGGACAACCTGTCCAGTTTGTTATTCTTCTTCCAAGTTTGTCCTGCTCTTTGGGCTCTGGCTAACTTCCTCAGACCCTCAAGTTTCCTGGGGCCCAAACTCTTCTGGTGAATTTCACCTTCCCACAACAGACCCCAAAGAGAATCCATAGGATCCACTTGCAATCCTGGCTAATGCTGAGAGAGCTGTCAAGAAGGTGAAGAAAGAGAGAATAAGAAACATCTCTCACACTGCTACAGTGCCAATGCAGGGACAGTGGGAGAATGTGTGCTAGGGACTGTGTGATATGTTCATTTGCACCTCTTCTTACTGTTTCTAAACACTTCTCCCTGAAAGGCACATGACATTATCTCAGATTTGCAAATGAGATAACAGACTTATGGAAGTTAAGTGACTTATCAAAACTCACCCAACTCATTGAATGGTGAAGATTGAATTCCAATTTAGGAATACTTAACCAACTGATAATAATATTCTTTCCGACATGTCAGATGCAATGATGTGCTGGAGGTAGCCACTATCATCTAGCAAGATCCAGTCACATGTATCTCTTCCTGATCCATGTCCAGCGGCAGTGCGTCAGTAGCTTGAAATCAGCCATAGAGGAGAATATGTACAGCACAGAAACTGGCAGGTGCCACAAACTATAGAGCTAGCCATTGAACATTAACCTGCAGGCCCCTGTGATCCCACAAAATGAAGGGCAGGTGTGCCAAATGTCTCAGAAAGGACCCTAAGCTGATCTTCATGGTGAAGCTAAGAAGATAACCAGGTGCACCAGTCTTAGGATTCTAAACCAAGAGGGAGCAAATTTTCCCACAAAGGGCCAGATGGTAAACATTTCAGGCTTTACAGGTCACATATTCTTCTTTGTTTTATGTCCACAAACCTTTAAAATAGTAAAAAAAAAACCCAGCTCTCAGGCTTTATAAAAACAGGCTACTGGCTAGATGCGTTTGCTGATCCCTGTTATAAACTAGCACTAAAAACATAAAAGACAGAAGCTATTGATTTTGGTTGTTCTTAGAGAAGGTACTCTTTGTCACTTGAAAGAATACTTTGATCAACTGCTTACAGTATGTGACATTGAAAGGCTACAGTATACCCTTTAGAGCATATAATCATGTGGCAGTGGCCTGAAACCAAACTGCCTTCTAAGTAGGGCAGAACTTTTTAATCGGAGCTTTGATTTGGCTTAGTGGAATATGCAGTTTTGGGGTCAGAGCTGACTTGCTCAGGACGGTAGGGGTGTCATTGAGCTTCTTGGCTTTACGGCCCTGTACTCCTCACCTTGCCTTCTCTGTGTATGCTGACTATTTGAAAAGGGGCACAGTCATTCCTCCCCAGGTCCCACTTGCAAGAAGGACTTAGGAAGTGTTTCTGAGATTCTGATAATTAAGACAGAGATGTATGAAGAGAGGGTGACAGGAAAACACACCTATCTATATTCCTGAGCACTTTCATTTTATCCCGCCCTCTTCTTAGGGGAAGTCATAAGTAGGAAATGGAACGGCCTTCACTGAGCACAAGAACCTCCCTTTTTTTTCTCATGAAATGCAGAAGAAGATGTAGAAAGACCCAGTTTTGCTGGATCCAAAGTAGGCGAGGGAAGAGGTAGGCTGCCAGGTAAACAGGCTGCTGACAGAGCTTCTGCAAGGACCTCGGGTTCTCAATCTTAGGAGTGACTTCCTTGCCCTTCTCACAGCATCTGTGTTCAGAGAACTCAGCCAGCTAACAGTTCAGATGGGAACCCAGGGTTACATGGGAAGGGTACATGTGCGTGCATGAGTGATTTGTTTCACATCAAGGAATTAAATAGAGCACACACTTTAGGGTAGGATTTCTAAGTTAATCTGATGGATGTATTCGGTTTAGATTGGGGGACTAAAATCACCCAGGAATCACCCAGGAAAGGTCTGAGTCAATTGGTCAGACCTCATATCTGTAAATCCACATGTTTTTAAAACTTCTCAGACAGTTGTGCTGCACAAGCAGGTGGGGGAAGCTAACTTTGAAAGTGCAGAGTTCTTTGAGTGAAGTCGACAGTGGTCAATATTTATATTTCATAAATATGAATGGTAGTTTAATTATGATATTCCCACAATTTTCTGTATTCTTCATAAAAATTCCTTTCTTAAAGGGGAGCCAAGAATCACAAGGACTGTTTTGTCAGTTAATCTCGACTATTATTCAGTAAACCTGGAGTAGTTTGGTCTTCATACACATATTTTTACATCAATACAGTTTTTTTAAATATGGGTTTAATATGTGTTTACTTTATGAATTTCTTTTTTGTAATTATACTTTTTCATTATTAAGTTATTCAAAGACTTAAGAGTGGATTTTTGAGTTAAAAAAAGTTGGAAACATTAGTGACATGGATACCCCAACTCTAAATAACTTTGAAACATAAAAGTTCAAATTATCTTTTCAAATTATCTATAAATGTGTAGGTTTTGTGTAATTAGTAAAAAAGAAAGTATAAAGAGAATACAACCACACATCTCTGATAATTAAATTTTATTGCATCACTTATCTATTTGTTTCCTTGGTTATTATTTGTTATGAAACTTTACCAAATAATTTCTTTGGCAGAAGAAAAATATTCTGCATCTACATTCTTACTTTTGGCAATAAAATGTGGCCACAGGGTGAGCATATGGTTTATGGTTGATAATCAAAATAATCTATCCCCCTGACCAACATTATCAGTTCCAACATAGACATGTGATTCAAACTGAGAAAACCAGACTCTTTTCTGTGATTCTTATTTATACATACACTGAGAGAGGTTCTATCACTCTGAAATCCCAAATCATAAGATTCATGCAACTTTTTAGCTGCTGCATATCATCCTGGACTAACTGAAAAGGAAACCAGCAAGCACTGCAGAGGTAGGAGTGGTTTGGGTGACAAAGAAGTTTGATGATGGACTTTAAACATTGGGATACAGCGTCCCCCAAGTTGACTGCACTCTCTCTCTATACTTTTGAGTATGAGTTAATACACTGCTTCCCATCCCTCTTGGCAGTTTGAAGTGAATTTCTAGCAGTCATATAAAAGTCCTATCACCTACAGAGGACTAAAGAAATCAAGGTTTTTATATAATTGTCAGTTACAATCACCTGTCTGCTAAAGCAATCTATTTTTCTCCAGCACAAGAACAAGATATTATCTTCCAGTACAAAATTTGATGGATTTCATCAATAAAGTAAAATTTAAAAGACTAGAATTACCAAACTGTCATTTGACATTGCACTTGTCATAGTGACAAGAGGTACAATTCAAACCACTGACCAGAGGTTTCTATACAACCAGAAGCTAAAGACACATGGTTAATTAATGTTAAATCAGAAAGAACTCTAGCAAAATTGGTACATCAAATGATACTGTTATACAAATATATTGTCAATAGTATAAAAAGGGAATAAAAAGGTGTGTACTAGAACTAGAACATGTTTTGCTTTCTAGTAGGCATAAAAGTATTGATATTCAGAGTATGAATAAGTTCTTGGCATCTGTGCAGTCAACCTATAAGAGGTTGAAATATTTGGTAGCTTTTGCATTTGGTTGTCATTGAAAATTCATGCTGCACAAGGATTTTCACCTAAGTTATTTTGTGATCTATGGTGTAGACTGGAAAGGAACATTGGGATTACTCATTCTAAAGCAGAAGCTGTGTGCAGCCAGACTTATACCTGAGTGCCAATTCATATGCTCCTCTATTAACAGAGAACTCTTAGTTTTGAACAACGTATCTCCCAAAGTTGATGAAAATAAAGGATTTGAGTCATTAATGGCTACTGAGCAACTAATACTATTTCATTTCAGTAGGTTAGGATCAAAATGATACACTCTTTACTTCCACATCTAAGATTATTTGCTATGGAGAGGAAAGAACATACATGAGATTTCTTTAAATTTACCACCTTAACAATTTTTAAATGTGCAGTCCAGTTGTGTTCAGTGTATTCACATTGCTACAGCAGATCTCTAGGATGTTTTTATCTTGCAATGATGAAACTCTGTACCCCCAAATACTAATTCCCTCTTGCCTCAGCCCTTGATAACCACTTTTCTACTTTCTGTTTCCATGATTTTGACTACTATTGATAATTCGCAGGAGTGGTATCGTACAGTGTGTGTTCTCTTGTGAGTAGTTTAGTTTTCTTAACATACTGTTCTTAAGGTTCATCTAAATATACATATGATGGAATGTTCTTTTGGAGGCTACATAATATTCCACTGTACAAATATATCACATTTTCTTATTCATTTATCTATTGATGAACATCTGGGTTTCTTCCAGCTCTTAGATAATGTGAGTAATGTGGCAACGAGCATGGGTGTACAAGTGTCTCTATGACCTTGCTTTGAATTCTTTTGAATATATGCCCAGAGTTTGATTGTTAGATCATATGGTAATACTATTTTTTATTTGTTTTTAGGAATCTCTATACTGTTTTTCATAATGGCTGCACCATTTTATATTCCTACCAACAGTGTGTAAGAGATCCAACAGATCCACATTCTCATCAATGTTTGTTATTTTCTGTTCCTTTGCTAATGCCCATCTTGATGGGTGAGAGGTGAATCTCATTGTCATTTGGATTTGCATTTCCCTAATGATTAGTTGATGTTGAGCATCTTTTCACATGTTTATTTTCCATTTATATAACTTTTTTGGAGAAAAGTCTATTCAACTCTTTTGCTCATTTTTGAATCTGGTTGTTGTTTGGATCTGGAATAAACCCCAAAATCCCATGAGTTAAAGTCTTGGCCTCCGGCCTGTGGTGCTTTTAGGAAATAGTGGAATCCTTAGGAGGTGTGACTCAGTAGAAGGAAGTTATGTTAGTTGGGTAGTGCCTTTGAAGCAGATATTGGAGCCCAGGACCCTCTTCTTCTCTTACTGGCTGCCATGGGGTAAGCAGCTTTCTCCACCACATGCTCCACATGGCAAGATGTACTATCTTGCCAGAGACCCAAAAGACAATGAGGGCAAGTGACCATGGACTAAAACCTCTAAATCCAAGAGTCATAATAAACCTTTCTTTCTCTAAGTAATTTTTTTCCAGGTATTTGTTAGAACAACAAAAGACTGACTAACACACTGGTTATTTGATTCTTGTTTTTTTTGAGTTGTAGAAATTCTACATATATTTCAGATCATAACCCTTTATCAGATATAATATTTGCAATCATTTTCTCTCATTTTATAGGTAGTCTTTAAATTCTGTGGATTCTATGCAGAACTATGCTAGGCAGAACTTACTAAGGATGACATAGTACCATCTGTCCATCCTTTTTAAAAATGTTTTCCTTGAACTTCTGGTATCATGTCCAAGAAATTATTATCTGAAGCTCTTCCCTTCTATTTTATTCTAGAAGCTTAATAGTCTTAGGTCTTATATTTAGGTCTTTAATCCATTTCAAATTAATTTGTATATGGTATAAGGAAAGAGTTCAAGTTCATTCTTTTGCATGTGAATATTCAGTTTACCCAACAGTAGTTATTGAAGAGATTGTGCTTTTCCCATTGTACAGTCGTGGAAACCTTGTCAAAAGTCATATATCTAAGTGTTTATTTAAATCTATATATCTAAGAGTTTATTTCTGGACTTTTGAATCTGTCCCATTGTTCTACATGTCTATCTTTATGCCAGTACCATACCATCTTAATAACAGTTGTTTTGAAATATGTTTTAAACTCAGAGAATGTGAGATCTCCAACTTCATTTTTCTTTCTTGATGTTGTTTAAGCTATGTGAAGTTCCTTGAGATTCCATATGAATTTTAAATTGTCCTTTTCTTCTGCAGTGAATTCCATTGGGATTTTGGTGGGGAGCCCATTGAATTTGTAGATCACTTTGGGACATTTTAACAAGATTAAGTCTCTCAATCCACAAGCATTGGATGATTTTATATTTACTTGTATATTCTTTGATTTCTTTTAACAATGCTTTTAGTTTCCATTTTACAAATCTTTCACCTCCTCAATTAAGTATATTTCTAAGTATTTTAACTTTTTTGATCCTATACTATCTGGTATTGTTCTTTTACTTTCCTTTTCAGATTGGACATTATTAGTGTCTAAAAATGTAACTGATTTTGAGCATTGATTTTGTATTTGAAATTTTGTTGGATCCATTTATTAATTCTAATAAGTATTTTGAAAAATCTTTATGGTTTACTAAATATAAGATCATGCCATCTGTGAACAGAGATAATTTCATTTTTTCTAATTGTATGCTCTTTATTTCTTTTTCTTATCTAGGCTTTTGCTAGAATTTCCAATACTATGTTGAATAATATTGATGAAAGTGGCATCTTTGTCTTGCTCCTGATACTAGAGAAAAAGTGATTATTTGTTCAATTAAATATGGTGTTATTTGTAGGTTTCTCATATTTGGCATTTATTAAACTAGTTTCCTCTTATTCTCAGTTTATTGAGTGGTGTGTGTGTGTGTGTGTGTGTGTGTGTGTGTGTGTGTGTAAAACACTGTTAAATTTTGTCAAATGCTTTCTCTGCACCAACTGAAAATAATTATATAGTATTTGTCCTCCATTTTATTAACATGGTACTTTACACCAATTGATTTTTATATTAAATCATTTTTATATTCCAAGTACAAATTCTACTTGCTCATGGTATATGATTCTTTTAATGTGCTGTTGAATTCACTTTCCTGGTATAGTTTTAAAGGTTTTGCATTTATGTTTCTTGAGGAATTGGCCTTTAGTTTTCTTTTCTTGTAGTGCCCTTGTCTGATTTTGGTATCAGGATCATGCCCTCATAAAATAAATGTAGGAATATTTCCTCCTCCTCTACTATTGGGAAGAATTTAAGAAGAATTGGTATTAATATTTCTTTAAATGTTTGGTAGAGTTCTTCATTGAAACCATCTGATTCTGGCCTTTTTCTTTGTTGGAAGGTCTTAGTTATCATTTCAATGTCTTCCTAGTTATAATTATGTTCAAACATTTTACTTCTTCATGGTTCAGTTTTAGTAGGTTGTATGTTTCAGGAATTCATTATTTCCTCTAAGTTATATAAATTGTTAATACTTTCCAGTAGTCTCTTATAACACTTTTTATTTCTGTGACATCAATTGTATAGTACTCTTTTTCATTTCTTATTTTAGCTACTTGAATCTTCCCTCTCTTTTTATTTTCTTAATCTAGCAAAGGTTTGTTCATATTTTTTAACCTTTGAAAACTCTTGTAGTTTATTGTTTACTATTTATAGTCTCTTTATCTCTGCCCTAATCCTTATTATTTCTTTCCTTTTGCTGACTTTGGGTTTAGTGTTCTTTTTCTGGTTTCTTGAGGTGTAAAATTGGGTGATTGATCTGCAGTCTTTTTGTTTCTTTTTTTAATGAGGCATTTACTGCTATACATTTCCCTCTCAGTGTTTCTTTCACTACATCCCATAAATTTTGGTATATTATGAGCATTTGATGTTATAGCATTTGTTTTCATTTGTTTCTAGATAGTTTCTAAATCTCCTTGTGTTTTCTCCCTTCATCCATTGGTTGTTGAAGAGTATATTGTTTAATTTGTACATATTTTTTGATTGTTTTTCCTTCTGTTACTAGTTTCTAGCTTTGTTTCACTCCATTGTGCATAAATGGTTTTGGAAACAGGCTTTATAATAATAGTAAAAAAACATATCTATGATTTCAAGTGACTTGCATACACCATGTATGTTAACAACCTAGTAAATATCTGTTGTAACATAAAACTATCATTTCAAGGACAAACATTAAGACATGTTTAGACTCCTGTGTTTTTTTTAAAAGAATGAATCAGAAGTAAATGACTTAGAAGTTTGACAATTACCAATGTCTGATGACGTTTTTGTGTGTGGATTAAATTTTGTTTTAGAATCATTTGGCACATAAAATATATTTACTATCAGATGAGATAATGTATATGCTTATATAATAGATAAAATATGCTTTTAAATGAGCAGAACTCACTATTTTCACATAAATATGTGGACTTAAACCTGAAGTTTCATTTAGGTATCTATGGAATACAAAATTTATTATTATAAAATATGTTTTTATAATAATTTTATGAACTCTTATTGTATTTTTTTGAAACATACCCCAATACTACAATAAAACATTAACAGACTGTCTAGAGAACAATGCAAGCATATATTGTGCTGTCTGTGCAGTGCCACTAGCTGCATGTGGTTATTGAACTTTTGAAATATGACTAGTGAAACTGAAAAAGTGACTTTTAATTTAATTAAATTTAAATTCAGACAAGCACATTTGACCAATGCCTGTTACATTGTACAGAACAATTCTAGAAAAAGTGAAGTAATAGGCCCCCATTATTCTGGGCTGATTTAAATTACAGCATTCAATTTGTTAAGGTAAGAAAAGTGGGGAAGGCATGCAGAGTAATACAGGCAAACTTCAGTGCACTTGAAGACTACTGGTAAGAAAACTAGAAACTGTGTCATAGAAAAACTAGGGTGAAGAATGTGAGGAGACCTTGGCATGAGAATAATTCATGTAAGCAATTAATGATTCAGTGATTGGAGTACTAATTCGATTTATTTAAAAATTTCCTGTAGGAAATATTAGAGCTAATGGGTAGCTCAATACAAGGAATACATTTTTAATGTGAGTTCGTTTATTTAGAGGTGTCTAGTCTTAAGCTGTATGACCTGGGGCTTTGCACTGATGTTATAGCATTACAATGTCACTTCTTCCCACTTAAAAACACAATCCACACAGGGAAATCATCCTTGGTAATAATATTGCAAATTTTTAGAACTAAAGTATATGAATGGAAAGGGTAGATACTATTATGATAAGAGGAATAGTTAGAGAGCTTATGACGTCATATGAGGCTCTGTGGAAGAGATCCTACATCACACTGTTAGGGTCAGCAAGTACCAGGATTTCAGGTGTATACACTTACATGATTCTAAGTTGGTTTCTTACAATGAGTTTGTGGGTTTGGGATTGTGATCCACAAGTCTTAATGGAATGTACAGAACAACTGGTTACAAAATTTCAAGTAACTTTTCTAAGCACTATTATGGCCCCATTAAGGTTTCTCCTATAGATCACATTTTTTTTTTTCTAAATTTGAGTCATTTAGGCTATGCACTTCTGGGCTGTACATTTCTTAAAGTTAAGTTATGTATAATGATGATTTGCTATTTATACGTCAGGCTCAGCTTGGGTCTCCATGCCTTTAAATTCATCTTCCTCTTCACAGAAGCACTATTCACAATGACCAATAGGTAAAAACAACCCAAATGTCCATCAACAGATGAACGGCTAAACAAAATGTGGTATATGCATACAAGGGAATAACATTCATTCTTTAAAAAGAAGAAAATTCTGATACATGCTACAATAAGGATAAACCTTTGTGATACTGTGCTAAGAGAAATAAGCCAGACACAAAATAACAAATACTTTATTATCCCATTTGTATGAAACATCTAGAGTAGTCAAATTTATAGAGACAGGAAGTATGATGGCAGTTGTCAGGGGCTGGGTGTAGGGCAAAACAGGGTGGTGGTGTTCTATAGGTACAGAGTTTCTGTTTGAAATAATGAAAATGCTCAAGAGATGGGTCATAATGATGGTTTCACAAAATTGTGAATGCACTTAATGCCATTGAACCATATACTTAAAAATGGTTTAAATGGTAAATTTAATGTTATGTATACTGACTTGTTTTTAATTTCCTTTAAATTTGGTTTCCCTATGCCTTCAATTGCACTAAACTATCCTTGCAGTATGTATGAGATCATCTCTAGAGAATGGCTAGTATTGTTGTTTTTCAATATTTTTCCTCTAGCAAATATAGTTTAAGAACATGCCAATCTGATTTTCAATAACATAATCAGGTGGGTGGATATTATTAGTGGAATATGCAATTGTCATGTCCCAGGCATCAATAATACCCACATTAAGATCCACAAAAATATCCCTCATGATAAGATTCTGAATATAACCATGAAAGTCACTAAACATCTCTGTATTTTCATGTCTCTCCCTGGTGTTTTCAGTTTTAAGTATCACCTTGGTCCTTGGGCTTCTCAAAAATAAACGTTTAATGGCTTTTTGAATATTGATGGCCCTACGGATAAAAATGTGGATGGGAAAGGGTCTGAAGTGTTGGCCAAGGGTAATGACGATTACCATGTCATTGTATCTTGCCAACTGGTCAATTTCCCGTGGGATATACTTTTCATTTTTCACAGAGTACAGCTTTTCAGTAACAAATGGATGACCATGTTTTCTCCACTGAATCATAATTTGTCTTTCATCATCCAGAAGAACACGTGTTTTAAAGAACCCGGGTTCTGGATAATCAAAATGTCTTAAGGCTGATGGAAAACAAATCAATAAATATTTTAACAAAGGGAAAATGTACAAATTTAAAATGCATACAACATCTATAAAACATAGCCAAGATCAATTCTAACTAGAGAATTGCTGCTTAGGCAAGGTGAAGAAATTTACCAGATGCATTACAGTTTTAACAAAATTTTGAACATTTTGTCAGCATACACGAACAGGAAAAATAGTGTTAATATCTGGAATTTTAAAAATAAGATTTAACTTTTTTTTTTATGGTACCAAGGATTGAACTCAGAGGTACTCAACCACTGAGCCACAACCCCAGCACAAAAAGAGACAGGGTCCCATTGAGTTGCTAAGCGCCTTGTCTTTGCTGAGGCTGGCTTTGAACTCGCGATTCTCCTGTTTCAGCCTCCCTAAGTGCTGGGATTATAAGCGTGCGCCACTGCGCCTAAGATTGAACTTTATATTAAAAGCTGAAAGCCAAAAGTTTGGCAAATTTAAAATAATAACAAAACAAAGACCAGAAGAGGAAAGCAGAGAATTCTAATTATCATTTTTAAAATATTCTCAAAAGTCGACTATAATTTAAAAATAAAAACGGAATACATACTTTTCACAACTTTTAGAAAATAGTTCATCCACTGACGCAGTGTTGAATCTCCCATAAGGTAAATAAATTTCCGTTTCAAGCAGTCATTTATACTTCGCATTGTACTGAATTTGATTTGTTCGCAAAATGTTGAAATCCAGTTTCTGTTGAACGTGTAACCACTGGGGATGGGACTCTTCATTCCAATCTGACATTTCTTTTTTATATTCTCACTCTCTGGCAATAAAAATTCCCATAGTAAGTAGCTTTTATTACCACAAATTATTTGGGAAACATTTTGCTCATTTTGCCCTGTTTCCTCTTTTCCTTTTATCCTCTCTTTGTCTCTATTTCTACTCTCCTTTCTTCAATGGAATCATTTTAAAGGGATACATTAAAAGCTCTCACTGGATAGTTTTTCTTGGAGTGAGGCTAGTTTTCTCTTGTGCAGTACTAATGTCTCCCTGGGCTCTATCTTTCCTCTGGGACTACACAACTGTGAGATGGCTAACAAAAGTTGGGGGACAAATGCATGGTAGTAAAACAGCAGGGTTCAGGGGTCCAGCTGATTATTTCAACCATGACATTGGCCGTGCTGATAAAACTCCTTCTCCTCAAACCACTTACCCATGAAAGAACCTGGAACACATTTATGAAATGAGAGTCACACATTGCTTATTTTGTGTGTACCAGAATCATGTTCTATGGTTAACTAATAAACCTTGAATGTCTAATTATATCTCAAACTGAACATAATATTCTCAGTATGGTCTGACTAGAGCAGGAAATAAAGCAGGACCATGAGCTCCTTGTTCTGAATACTCCACTATTAAAATAGCCCAAACTGTATTCACCAACTCACACTGCACCTTCACTCCAGTAAGATTCTGAGACTACTTCTATATTTGCACTCCTAAAAGCACATCTTTGTCATCTACTTACATTGTTGGGGTTTGAGTTCTATGTTTAAGAATTTACATTTATCCATGTTGAATTACATCATATTTGTTGGTGGCTCCAAACAATAACAGTCAGTTACTATCTTCTGAGAAACTGCTTGACTTTAGTAGAAATTACTGTCCAGGCAAGATGGAAGTCCAAAAAAAGTGTAATGAGAACTTGAGTTGGCTCAAGAGTCTCAGAACTTTCCTTGGTATAAAAATTGGGCATTATGCTAAGTGAAGTAAGCCAAACCCAAAAAACCAAATGCCGAATGTTCTCTCTGATTAGTGGATGCTGATGAATAAGGGAGGTGGGAATGGGAAACATAAGAGAAATAGAGGAACACTGGATGCGGCATGGGGGAGATGGGGGTTGGGAAAGGGGAATGGGTATAGTAAAGATGGTTGATTGAGATCGTCATCACTACCCTTGGTGCATGTATGAAAACACAATTGGTGTAACTTTATCTGGTTTGCAACCAGAGAAATGGAAAAACTGAGCTCTATATATGTGCTATGACTTGAAATACAATTAAATAAACTAAAAAAAAAAAAAAATTGGGCATGGATGACAGTTGCCTAGACACAGGAGGGATCTCTTTCACAGACTATGAATGTTAGGTCTAGGTCCAAGGTGTTTGGCAGAGTTCTTTGCAAACACTAGGTCCCCAGTAAACATTTGCTGAATGCACAAAAAAAATGCGTGATGGGTAAATGTGTAACTGTTAATTGTTATAATGGAAGTCACTTGTTTCATTGAAATTCACTTTACTTCTGGTGTAACACAAACATCATTTTACAAATGAAGTGACTTTGTGATGACTGTGAAAGTTTATGTGATAAAACTAAAAAACAAAACAAAATACAGAAATTGCTAGTTCATAGAACGTTAAGTGAGAAAGAAGGTCTGGCTGAAAATTAAATTAGAGTCCACCAGAGAAATTTCCTAATTCTAATGTAAGCAGTTCATCAGAGATGTTTTCATATAGCACTAGCACCCAAATACTAGTTTTGGGAGAATAAACCTCAAGTTAAAATACCAATAGTCTGAATATTTTGAGATAGGGCAACTGAAATTAATGGTTTCCCCATTAACTAAATTGATATGAAAATAATATCTAGGAAGAAAAATCGCTTCTTTAAAGACTAAGGTGATTGGCATCATTTGGACCAGGAAATAAAATATCAAAATGGTTAATGTAGAATAAATTTGTCAAAGAAAGACAATCTTTTAGAGGAATCGTGAATGCAGCAGTCAAGAGCACACAAACTTACTGTTACATGGCAAGACCTTGATGGAGGTGAAGTTCTTCATCATTTCAACTCCTATTTTGGAACTTCAAAGCATGAAAAAAGTAAGTTAATTTAACATCTGTCCAGATATTAAAGTAAGAAAGAATCATGGGTTTGGGTGGATTGAACCACTCTTAACTCTCTGCAAATGCTTTGTTTTTTCATTATTTTGATATTTAAAATATTCTGGGTGAAGTAAATGGGGCAAAGTTTGGAAAATGTTTCCCCTGCCAAGGGCAGTGAGCGAGAATTCCAGGGAGTGTCACTTGCCCTCCAAATGCAGTAAATCGAAACTACCTATCTATCTGCCCATCCTTTAAATTTGTCTTTGGGGTGGTTCTCTGTCACAAGCAGTCTTCTTCACTTTTGCCACGTGTGGTAATTCAGGCCTTCATCAATCTTTCTCTAGGTCAGTGTTTCTCAAACTTAAATACACATTGAAATTACCTAGAGTACTTACTCTAAATCAGATTACTGAATCTCACCCCCAGAATTTCCAATTCAGTACTTCTGAGTTAAAGCTCAAGAATTTAGATTTCTAACAAGGTCTTGAAGCTGAAGCTACAGGTCCAGGGACATTACTTTGAAAACCCTGTCCTAAATTATTATGTTATTTTTTGTCTCCTTTGGTTTGGCTCAACTTCTCAGCTACCTGTCTTACTCTCATACGTGAAAGCTTTCATAATCTTTCATCATCAACCCTCGGGAGAAGAACCACCAGCATGCCATCTCCTGTGAGGGTCTACCTCTCCAGTTTCATCTGCATTCATTCCTCATCTTCTCAAGTCCCCAGGAGTCTATTTTCCTTAGACTGCTATTGCCTTGAGAGCAGGCACCGTGCCACTCTTATTCACTATAATATCCTAAAATGCTTCACACAGTGTCACCTCCAGGTATTAGGCTTAACAATTATGATGGTGAATCTATGTAATAAAATCAAATTCATTCGATGAGAATGAAAACCAGCTGGAGGAAGGTAGAACTTCCAGAGAAGAGTTACAGAAACCTCCAGGGAAGACATAGGGAATATTTTCCAAGATTGAGAACAATTGCTTAAATTTCAGGAAAGCAGTATTAGGTCATGAAGCGAGTAGTATTCTGGAGAAATGAGAGGCCCCAGGGGCTGGGGAGTGATGACTTCATGGTGGTTGGAGCCCTGGGAGACAGTGCTGTGACCTCTTGACTTGAGAATAAGGTAGATGAAGGTTCCAATTATGACTCTGCAACTCACTAGGTATGTGACTTTGGCCAAGCTATTTAGTATACCTGTGCTTAAATTTCCTTATCTGTAAAATGGGCATAATAACAATCACTGCAGAATATTTTCTTGAGGATTATTAGCATAATACAAGGGAGGCATCTAGCTCAAAGTCTGACACATAGTAGGTGTTCAAAAATGGTTGCAATTATTCTTACTGACAATCCTATTAGACCTATCTTTGATCCAAGATTAAAATTTGTCTCAATGGAAAAATTGGAAACTGATCAAACATTCTTTTTCATCTACCTCAGGTAAGGTCGAAGATAATAAAAGAGAACAAGGCCTGACAACCTTGTAAATTTGGTCACCAAAACCAAACTTTGATGGTGCAGTAAAATTAGATTTAAAATATGTATTGATGGTATGAAGGCATTCATTTTAATGTCTTCTGTCTTTGTGATTGTATGCATGCATTACATTTGAGAAAGAAGTCTATAATATTAGACCATAGTAGAAACTAAGAGACTTTGTGAACTGTGTTGTCTAATGATATCTCCTCCTGTTGTAACCCCATGTTTATTTTTGTACCATGATTATCTATAAAACTCTTGTTCAAAAGAAAAAGACTCTTATTTTTGAAGATGTGAGTAATTGAGGATGTAGCATCTCTGATTCTTCCACTGGAGTTGGAAGAGAAAGCCCTAGTAAGAAAATTGATTTACTAGAAATGAAGGGAAACAGGCTTAGTTCCTTGGCTCATGGGAAAGAAAGATAACATAGAACCTGGCTTGAATCCAAGAATGGGCCCTAAGCTTAGCAAAAGCAATTCTTGGTAATGTAAGCTTTTGTGATGCCAACTACACCTTGCATATGCACTAAGCACCCCTGAGGAGACTCAGATTTCTATTCCATGCAGTGGAGGAAAACTGACAGCTTGAAAAGAACAGGGTATGTGTCTCTTGGGAAGTAGACCATGTTATTGTCATGAGTATAGCTCACTTCAAAAGCATGATTATGACTTAAAGTATCTGCAGATCTGCCAGACCAGGGACTTTGGCTGAAACACATCCAGGAGACTGTGATTCCTCCAACTCAAGCTGCAATGAGAACTCTCTCAAGAGAGATCCAGATGCAGCCAATGGAAACTATGGAATCAGACACAAGTGGCCCCTGCCTACCCCGAGAGTCCTTTATATCCATGTCCATGTTTCCTTTGTTTATTAATAAAAAATCCATTTGAAAAACCCAGTAGTTTTTTGACTGAGCCATAGGATTAAGAGAGTTTTCTGTACCTTGGTGGGGAAAACGAGAAGTGAAGATGAGGTAGGGTGGAGGGAACATCTCGTAGAGATGTAGCCAGTGTACTCCACTGCCTGTGCCATCGTAATGTGTGAATTGGATTTGAACTTGAACTTCCAGGTTATTATTCTATCCAGTTTGCTCTTCTGAGTATACATCAGAAAACCAAGGCTTTGGTATAGCAGTAATTCCCAAACGATATAACCAAAATCCCTCAAATTGATCTATAAAACAAGTGTTCTGTAGTCCAATAAGTTTGGGAAATGTTCTAGCTCTACCTGAAGGGATATACAGGTTAAAGTGTCGGATGAGTTCTGCTGCAAAATATCCTATTTAATAATTTTCCAAAAATGTGTATTTCACTTACTCCTTCATTCAATACACAGTTAATGAGAATGTTCTTGGTGTCATTGTGCTGGGCCTGTAAGACATATCGGTGGCCCTCCTTGGCTTCCTGACAGCCAGAGATGGCCTGAGGTCCTGCCTCCCCTGCTGATGTTTCCTGGAGCATTCCAGCATGTTCTTGCCTCAGGTCATCTTTCCATTCATGAGAATGGTGTTCCCACAAAATTCACATGCCTTACTCTTTCACCTCAGGTTACTGCTCAATCAGGCCTTACCTGATCATTAATTTTACAATAGTATCAACCATCACATTCAAATTCCTTATTCTGATGACTCACTGCTGCATATTTATTTGTTTGTTGTCTTTCTGTTCCACTAAAGTGTTAATTTCCAACACTTAGAACTGTGTCTAAAACACAGAAGGTGTTGACTATAAATTGAATGGATGATTGAACAAATGAATGAAAGAATGTGAAAAATAGTTACCAATTATTACTTCTCAAAGTTTATATTTAGCTGAATTTATCAAAAAAATTGAAATTTTAATAGTGTAATACATGTTATGTTGTGAAAGAACAAAATGCAATAGAAGAATATAAGGTTAGGAGTTCACCCCATGATACAAAATGCTTCCTGGAGGATGTGGTGCCTAAACCAAGGATTGTGAAATGCAAGAGTTGAGAGACAGCATGTTCATTCATGAAATAAAAGGTGTTTAGTTTAAGTGACAGCAAAGCAGCATAAAGTGAGACAAGATGCTGTAGAATTAGGCAAATTATTGTAAACGTAGTTTGAATTTCATCCTTAGCTCTAGGTGTAGGGGGTCACATTAAGGGTTTTAAACAAGGAAAGTAAAAACATTTGCATTTTGGAAACATTAGAGACTAGATTGAAGAACTTAATTGGGAGCTGAGAAACCAGCTGTAGAGATTGTTGCAGTAATCTAATTTTGACATACATTAATGGCTTAACCAAGGATAGGGTAACAGTGACAAGACAGAAATAACTGGGTTCAGGAAATAGTCGAGAGGTACAATAGAATATTGTAGAATTTGATGACTCATTGAATTAAAGGATAAACTGATATAATGATAATATTCACCTTTTTGGGACATACTGTGTATTAATACTAAGTAGATTTGTATTCTGTGAAACATATTATAGGAAATATTGACTTATAAAAAATGATTGAATCTGAAAAGTATTACGAACAATGGAAAACAATAAGTATACACTGTACAGAGTACTTTGGTCATCATACTACTTTCAGCAAATAGTTCTAGAGGTTACCTGTAAAAGCCCTTTGAACGTACTACCAGATGAGCTGACTCTGAAGGATGGCCCTGATTGTAACTGAGTCAACATCAATTCACACGATAAAGGAGCTTGATCAGACAAAGCTATTAGACGGGGTTTGGTCTTATCTAAAGTCTACATTTGTTATTCATTATTGTATTTGAAGACTTGTTTACCTGTGGAAAAGTTCCCATTCTTCCTTGCTAAGATAGGAGATATTTCTATTCTTGGTGTTCATGAGGGTCAGGACCTCACAGGGAACATTCTGAGGCCTCACGCAGTAGAAGGCTTCTTGGTCTCGAGCATCCAGGTACTGGCACAATTCAGCACTTGTGTTTAGGACCAGGCCACATTCAGAGAGGACCTGGGTGGTGCCACTAGCAAACTGGCCCGTGAAGATCACCCTGTCATAGCCTTGGTTCCTCGCCCTCCAGAGAGCCGACACCCCTTCACTGGGGTGGAGGAGCAGGACAGACAGGGAGACACGGCCCTCCCAGAACAGAGTGAAGCTGACAAGGTAGGTGCCATTGTTGAAGTCTGTCACCTTTCCTGAGGCCCCTGCCTTGAGGACTTGAGAGGACATCCTGGCCCTCAGGAAGTCCCCCCCATATTCCTTCCTGCGTCCCAGGTGGTCCCTGGCCTCCAGCAGGATGTCCAGCTGGTCCCCCCTGCAGTATGTGTCTCTAGGGTTGAGGATGGTGGCTGTGCTCTGTGTGGCACTGGTGGTGGTGTTCACATGGGTGAAGGGCCTGGGCGGGATCAGCTGGTCTAGTTTCTCCAAGATCTCACTTATCCTCTGCTCAGTCTCTGTTGGTGAAGTTTCCCCTTGGTTCAGGGCAATCGGGTTTCTCAAGCTGAATGAGAACTGAAGAATTGAGGGGAAAGGATATATTTACTACCAACAGATAATAGGGCTTGCTTTCCAAGATAAATTAGTATGATACATTTTATATTTTTCATTATGATTAAGTTACATATCAGAGATAAATTCTAACTAGTTTTCAGTTATGAAATTATCGGGATTGATTTCCAGGTAGTGTGACTTCCTCTCCTGCCAACAGATGGTTTCTTTTGGGGGTCATTGGCCTAAAAAGTAACTGGAAAAAATAAATATATGTATTTCATTATTTGATTTTAAAGTTTCCCCCTTTTTCATCCCCTCATTTATCTTTTCTTCATAAAAATCATATTACCATATTACACACAATATGGAAAAAAGAGTAAAAACTTTAAAATATGATTCTAACTTTTGCTGGTCTTTTAATACTGTGTATTTTATTATTTCCATTCTTTTTCCTGTCATATGTATATTTTACCTATTTGAAATTATACCATATATGTGGTTTTAACACTTTTGCAAGTAACATCATATCCTATAAATATTTTAATATTGTTACATAATTTTTATGATCACTATTTTTACTGGTTGCATGATATTTCACCAATAACATGTAACACAGGTGTGTAGCCTATGATATTGGATAATTGGATTATATATATATTTGTTTTCATTTTACTTAACACTTGGATATTTTCTACTTTTTCATATGTAGGATTCATGATTACTTCTTCATGATAGATTCCTGAGGATTAAATTACCAGATAATTTATTACTGAAGTAAATATCAAAGAACATTTTTATTCACTTTGATGAATTCTAAAGATTATATTTTACATTACCATTAACAATATGTAAAACTACCCTTTGTATCACACCAATGTCTCATCAGTCATTCTAGCAAATAGAATGTAAGGGCTATAAATAATGTTCCTCACCCAGAGTACTAAGAGACTTAGTCAATTGAAATATTTATTTACTAACAATAAAGGCCACACCATATGCATCTGCATAATGAAGTGACTGGAGGGAATGTTTCTACCAATTTAAAATATGTTCAGGTTCCAGGAGTTTCCCATGCCAGAGAGGCCATGGGAAACTTCCTTCTTCTTAGGAAGACCCAGAGGACTTCCTAACAGTAGACTAAAATGGCACAGGGGAATCAGGGTTGGAAGACTATCCCTATTGTTCACTGATTTGTTTGATTTTTGCTTTGTTTTATTTTCTAACAATAGACTGATGTTTGATATATATATATATAGAACATAGTATTTCTTCTGTTATAACTTTTGTCCAAGATATTTCTGGTACAAGATATTTAACTATGCCAAAATAATTATATAGCATCATGTACATCTGACTCTATAATTAGATAGCTGCTTGGATGAAAGAGTCACACAAAATTCATCTTCTAATTAATGACTTTGGATAACCACATGATCACTGAGAGAAAGGGATTATCTTCATATATTTCAGTTGACTCTCCCTTATAAAATTTATCAATTATAATTTTTGGTTAGATTATAGAATGCTGTTAATAAAACTACTTGTAAATTTGACCAGTGAAAATGGAAACATACTCTTACATTTATTTTATTTTTTAATTTTTTATATTTTTATTAGTTGTTGATGGATATTTTATTTGTTTATTTATATGTGGTGCTGAGAATTGAACCCAGTGCCTCACACGTTAGGCAAGCACTCTACCACTGAGCCACGACCCCAGCCCTCTTACATTTATTTTAATATCAGTATGTTTTCAACTTTATTTTCCTTCCAATACTTGTTTTACTAATGCATTTTTCTTTCTTGAATTGTCTCAGTTATCTCATTCTTTTAACAACCTGTTAAAACAAACAAACATACACGTACACGTATGTATACATACACACACACACACACATACACACACACACACACACACACACAAAGTAGGATTGCTATGCGGAATGTTTATAGCTCCTCCCACCAAAAAGGATTAACATGCTGTAGCTCTATTCCCCAGTGAAATGCTATCAGGGGGTAGAGAACTTTGGGGAGGTCATTAGATATAAGCAGTAGGGCCCTTATGAATGAGATTAGTGCTTTTATAAAAGATACCCCAGAGAAACAAAACAAGAATAAAAGAGACCTTGGAGAACTCATTTGCCCCTTCTACCACATGAGGACACAATGATAAGATGACTATCTATGATCCAGGAAGCAGATTCTCACCAAATATTGAATCTGCCAGTGCCTAAGCTTCCTGGCTTCCAGAAGTGTTAGAAATAAATTTCAGTTCTTTATAAACTACTCAGTCTATGGTATTAGACTGAATGTTATGGTGTTAGAGCATCGCAAACAGACTAAGACAAGTTTTATACACATAGACACATGTGCACAAATTTCTCATATATACATATACATGTTTCAAACAATTATATATAAGACATTTTTTTCAGAAGACCCTAATATCTTTTGTTCTCCTTAATTCATCTAACCAAACATCACCAATTACTACATAATCCTCTTCTTGTTCATTTTCTCACCCAATATCTTCCATTCATTTGCCAAAGATTTTTAAGGACTTGGTTTCTAGTTCTCTTCAATACTGAAGCCCTGACATCCTCCAGGTAGACATCAAGGTCCATGGAGGCAGATCCTCTGACACCTAGATTCTTGTTGTTTCTGAACTTCTCAGAACTAGAATAGTCATATGACAATTCAACTTCCTGTTATCCTGCCCAACTTAAGTAAAATCGCACTTATTCTTTCCTACATTCTACTTTTTTTCCTGTCTGCTTCTTTTCATAAGAATTTAAATGTATTCCAATATCTCCCATATTAAGGGCAGAAAACCTTTGAGCCCCTTACTCTCCTTTCCCTGCTACTGTATCATTGGTTTATCCTGTGCCCCTACCAGTTCAGACTCTCAAGAATTCTCTTCCATCCCCATTCTCTCCTACTTGCTTCTCAGCCCTGCACCTTATTTTGTTCCTCAGAGTTAGGCCGTTAACAAACATTTTCATCTCACTCTACAGTTCACCCAAAGGAATGTCTCAGACTCCAATGACTTCAGCTGCCATTGATATTCTAATACTTCCTAAGTCTGATTTTTTTTCTAAACCAGGTCTTTTTCAGCCTTAGATCTGTTTATTCTGCAACACATAGAAGCAATATCTCCACTTAGATCACTTTAATGGACCTCAGACCTAGACTGCTTGTATCTAACTTTATCTTTTCTCCTCCAAATATAGTTCTCCTACTGTGGTAGAAGACTTTCAATAAATGGCATCACCAGCAAAGCAGTTGTACAAACATGGAATGTGATGCCTGGTTAGCCCCAACTCCTCACCTCCCACAGTCAATCACTCTTGCTGTCAATTCTATCTTAAATTCACTGACTTCTCACCTGTCACCAAAACAAACGATAATAGTGTATATATTGTCAAAGGACTAATGCTGAACAGAGAACCTTCTCCTCTACATTCTCCTGCTAAGATGAGATGTTTTAACTTTCATTTCTTTTCTTTTTTCCCTTTTTCTTTTTTTTTGGTATTGGGAATTGAACTCAGGGACACTCAGCCACTGAGCCACATCCCCAGACCAATTTTTTGTTTTATTTAGAGACGGGGTCTCACTGAGTTGCTTAGTGCCTTGCTTTTGCTGAGGCTGGCTTTGAACTCATGATCCTCCTTTCTTAGCCTCCCAAGCTGCTGGGATTACAGGCGTGCACCACTGCGGTCGGCTTAACTTTTATTTCTTGCCCTGATAATAGGAAACATTCAAATGAAGTCACTGTGACCATCTGTGAAATTCTGAAAAGATTCAGAAACAATTCCTACCTTTGTGTGGTCTTTTGAAGTGAAGTAAATGGCCCAAAAAGTTAAGATAAATATCAGCATCAGCATGCATTTTTGGGCTATGGTATCTGGAAACACCATCAGTATCCTAGAAGATAAATAATTGCATTAAGTCAAACCAACACGATGTATCTCTGTACATTTTTGTTCCTTATCAGTAATTTCCAGAACAGAGTTATGTTGTCCTGTGTTTTCAGAAAGTTCTTTTATATTTAGAAGTCAGAAACAAAGTTCTTCCCTGAGGAAAAGAACAGAACTAGTCTAAGTTTCTTACTCTCAGGTTAAATCTCCAGGTATGGAGGCACATCAGGACGCAGCTGCTTCTCTCATCAAGGACTTGGCATGGACAGCAAGGTATTAGCAATCATTCACTCAAATACATACTTTTTCTTCCCGCTCCCTTTCCCTGCTATTAGAGCTTACCAGTGAGGTCCAAAGGTACGCACCTATGAATGAATATCTGCTTCAGCATGTTCTCATATTCTCCCATAGCAATTTCAGTTGTCTAAAGAGTCTGCTTGATTCAAGAGGTCTTTGCATTTATTTCAGGGGTGGAGTTTCCCTGTAAGCTTCTTTGATTTCTCTGAAGCCAGAGAAAGCTCAGAAGTTTGCTTTAAGAGATGGACATCTCAGAGCAGGGCAGGCTCAGTCACCCTTGACACAGGCTTCAAGTACTCACACACAGTGTGTACTTTGCTTTCTTTGTGCCTTTGTTTCACTGTCATGTGGGATTGGTCAGTTATGCCCAGGGTGACAAAACACCTGGAAAATTGGAAAGAATAAAACCACAAGTCCCATCCTGTTCTTGAACACCTAAGAATTGATCTAGCTGGTTCTTCACAACATTTGGACAGCTTTCCTTATACATTTCCTTATGAAAATGAAAATGAAAGACAGTGGAAATGAAAGACAGTGGAATGAATCTGACATGACTTTCCTATGTATATATATGTATATACTACAGTGAATCTCATCATCATGTCAACCACAAGAAATTAATTTAAAATAATAATAATAATGACTATGGGTAAATGGCAGAAAGATCAACATTGAGAAGGGAGCAAGGGGTGGGGAAAAGGGAAGCGGAAGGAGAAGTACTGGGTCTGAGTTAGAGTAGGCTATATTCCTTGCTTGTACAAGTATGTCAAAATGGATTCTACTATTATATCTAACTAAAAAGAACCAATAAAAAATTGACTGGAACAACACTAAAGGTGATAACTGGTCACAGAGATAATATCTTCCAGGGGACTGGTTACTTCTATGTGACAACTAACCTTGTTTCCTTTGGACATAGGCCCAGGAGTGGAGTTGCTGGATCATAAATTTGCCTATTTTTAATTGTTTGAGGAATCCCATATTTTTTTCCACAATTGCCATACCAATTGCCATTCCTACAGCAGTGCACAGGGGTTCCCTTTTGTACCCATCTCATCAGCACTTACCTTTTTTCTTTTTTTTAATAGCCATTCTAACACAGCATCAGGAGATATCCAGTGTTACTTTAATTTGCTTTTCCCTGATGATTAGTGCCACTGAACATTTTTTCACATATCTATTGGCCATTTGTATGCCTTCCTTCAAGAAACATCTATTTAAGTCCTTTCCCCATTCTGTAATCAGATTATTTGATTTCTTATAATTGAGTTGTTTGAGTTCCTTATGTATTTTGGCTACTAATTCCTTATCAGAGGTATGGTTTGCAAATATCTTTTCCCATTTTTAGGCTCTCTGTTCACTCTCTTGATTGTCCCTTTGCTGTGTAGAAGCTTTTTAGTTTATCTATTTTTGGTTTTGTTGCCTTTGTTTTGGGGTAATATCCAAAACACTCAGTGACCAGACCAACGTCAAGAAATTTTTTTCTGGTAGTTTTATAGTTTCGGTACTTAACTTTAAATCTTCAGTTCATTTACAACTAATTTTTGTATAAAGCATGACATAATGTTTCACTCTTTTGCTTGTAGATATCTAGCTTTCCCAGCACCATTTATTGAAGAGACAGTCTTCTCTGTATTGTGTGTTCTTGGTATCTTTGTCAAAAATCAATGAACCATAAATATTCTGTTGATTTCTTTCTGGGCTCTCTATTCCATGGCATGAGTCTGTCTGCTTTTATGCAAGTACCATGCTTTTTTGATTACTAGACCTTTGTAATAGATTTTAAAGTCAGGTCATGTGATACCTCTAGCTTTGTTCTGTTTTCAATGAGGGTCTTTGTGGTTCTGTCTAAATTTTAGGATTTTTTTTTTTTTTTTTTTTTGTCTATTTCAGTAGTATTTTGGTTGGAATTGCATTGAGTCTGTAGGTTGCTTTGGGTAATATGGACATTTTAGCAACATTCATTCTTCCAATTCATGAACATAGAGTATCTTTCTATTAATTTATATTTCCAGTTTCTTTCATTAATGTTTTATGGTTTTAGTGTGTAGATCTTTTACTTACTTGGTTAAATTTATTCTGAATTATTTTTTCATTTATAATAGTGGGAGTGTTTTCCTGATTTCTTTTTCAGATAGCTTATTGGTAGTGCATAGATACTCTACTAATTTTTGTATGTTAATTTTATATCCTACAAGTTTACTGAATTTGTTTATTAGTTCTAACAGTTTTTTGATGGAGTCTTTAGGGTTTTTCACATGTCAGATTTTATCATTAGTAGAGACAATTTCACTTCTTCCTTTCTGATTTAGATGATCTTTCTTTTTCTTGTTCAGTTTGCTCTGCCAAGGACTTCCAGTGATGTTATATGAAGTGGTCAGAGTGGGAAGCCTTCTCTTGTCCTGATCTTAGAAGGAAAGCTTTCACCTTTTCTCTGATGAGTATAATGTTAGCTGATGGTTTGTCACATATGGCCTTTATTGTATTGAGGTACATTTCTTCTAAACCCAACTTGTTAAGAGTCTTGATCATAAAAGGATGTTGAATTTTTTTCCATGTCACATGTGCATCACATTCACTGCTCTCTGTATGTGGAACTATACTTGCATCCCTGAGATAAATTCCACTTGATCACGGTGATTCATCCTTTTAATATGCTGTTGTATTTAATATTTTGTTGATATCTATTATATCTATGTTCAACACAGATATTGGCCAACACAGATAATTTTTTTTCTTGTATGTCCTTGTCTGACTGACTTTCTTTCTTTCTTTCTTTCTTTCTTTCTTTCTTTCTTTCTTTTTCTTTCTTTCTATCTTTCTTTCTTTCTTTCTTTCTTTCTTTCTTTCTTTCTTTCTTTCTTTCTTCCTTCCTTCCTTCCTTCCTTCCTTCCTTTCTTTCTTTCTTTCTTTCTTTCTTTCTTTCTTTCTTTCTTTCTTTCTTTCTTTCTTTCTTTCGTGGTACTAGGGATTGAACTCAGGGGCATTCTACCATTGAGACACACCCGCCAGCCCTATTTTTTATTTTATTTAGAGACAAGGTATCACTGAGTTGCTTAGCACTTCGATTTTGCTGAGGCTGTCTTTGAACTCGAGATCCTCCTGTCTCAGGCTCCTGAGCTGCTGGGATTATAGGCATGTGCTACTGCGCCTGGCTCCTTGTTTGACTTTAGAAGTATAACGCCGGTCTCATACAATGCTCTTGGAAGTATTCCCGCTTCATCAATTGTTTGGAAGAGTTTGAGAAGGTTTCACATTATTTCTTCAATGCTTGGTAGAATTCAGCAATATAGCCATTGAGACCTGGGCTTCTCTTTTTTGGGAGGTTTTTGTTTACTAATTCAATCTCCTTATTATAGATCTAACTAGACTTTCTATTTCTCCATGCTTCAGTATTGGTACTTTGTGTGTTTCTAGGAGTTTATCCATTTCTTAGAAGTAATTCAACTTGTTGGCATAAAATTGATTATAGTATCTTACAATTCTTTATATTTCTGTAGTATCAGTTGCAATGTCTTCTTTTTCATTTATGATTTTATTTTAGTCTTAGTCTAATGAATGTTTATCAATTTTACTTATCTTTTTAAGAAACAGCTCTTAGCAGGGCACGGTGGCGCAAGCCTGTAATCCCAGCACTTTGGGAGGCCAAGACAGGAGAATCGCTTGTTCAAAGCCAGCCTCAGCAATAGCGAGGTGCTAAGCAACTCAGTGAGACCCTGTCTCTACATAAAACACAAAATAGGGCTGGGGACATGGCTTAGTGGTCGAGTACCCCTGAGTTCAATCCCTCGTACCAAAAAAACCAAAAACAACAACAACAACAAAATGCTCTTAGTTTTGTCAGCCTTTTCTATGGTTTTTCTAGTATCTGTTTTATTTCTTGTTGCTATGATCTTTATTATTTCCTACTTTCCATTACTCAGGACTAATTTGTAATTTCTTATTTTTAGGATGAGTAATAGTAGATTTTTAGGGGTTAGTTCTCTGTGGTAGTTAATTTTAGATGTCAACTTGAGTGAGTTAAGGAATACCTAAGAAATGGTAAACCGTTATTTTTGTATTTGTCTGTAAGGGTGTTTCCAGAGATTAATGTGAGTCAGTGGATAGAAGGGAAAGATCCGTTTTCAATGTGTGTGGGCATCTTCCAGTCAGCTAGGAGCCAAAATAGGACAAAGGCAGAGAGACGGTGAGTCTCTCTGTCTTTCTCTACCTCCCTTTCACTCTCTCTCTTGGAGATAGGACATTCCTGTTCTACTGCTGCCTTTGACCATGAGAATTCCAGGCTCTCTAGCCTTGGACTCCAAGTCTTTCACCTACCTTCCCCTAGGGTTCTCAGGCCTTCAGCTTTGAACCAAGAATTTCAACATCAGCTTTCCTATACTGAGGCTTTTCAGACTTGTACCAAGTTATGCTATAGGTATCCCAAGTTCTCCAGCTTGCAGACATCCCAATGTGAGATATTTGGCCTCCATAATTGCATGAGTGGAGTCCCTTAATAAATCCCCTCTCATACAGTCAACCATTCTATTTTGCAAGTTTCACATTCTTGAATTGAACCAACTACAAATCAAAAATATTTGAAAAAAATTGTACTAAATTTGTACATTTTTTCCTTGCCATTATTATTGTGATCATTTATGATACAACATAGCAACCATTTACATAACATTTCCATTTTATTGTTAGTATATGTAATCTAGAGATGATTTAAAATATACGGGAGCATGTTCACAGGTTATATACAAAGGCTGTACCATTTTATATAAGGCACTTGAGCATCTATGAATTTTAGTATTTACAGGGGGTCCTAGAACCAATCCCCCTTAGATATCATGGGGCAAATATACATACAACTATATACTATACATATGTATATATACACATATCCTGTTAGTTCTGTCTTTCTGGAGAACCCTAATGCATTCTCCATTTGCTTAGTCTTTTTTAATTCCTCAGCTTATTCAGATCTCAGTCTGAAGAACAAAAAAATATTTACTGGAAATCCTTTAAAAAATGAATAATTTTATCAATGTATGCCAAAACTGCACTTGAGTTTTTCATCCATCTTCTCATTTAATTCTTATAAACTTGGAAAGTTATAAAGCATTATTCCCATTAGGGTATGGAGATAGGGAGACTAGAAAAAATCACTTGTATTCTCTATGCCTGTATCCAAGTTGAGGAGAAGATGGTACAGATTTATTGATTTTTGTACCTCGTACCAACTTTGCATCCCTAGGATGAAACTCACTTGATCATGGTGCATTATCATTTTAATGTGTTTTTGTATGTGATTGCCAGTATTTTACTGAGAATTCTTGCACCTATGTTCATCAAGGGTATTGGTCTGAAGTTTTCTTTTCTTGATGTATCTTTGTCTGGTTTTAGTATCGGGGTAATACTAGCTTCATAGAATGTGTTTGGGAGAGTTTCCTCCTTTTCTATTTCATGGAATGATTTGGGAGGATTGGCCCAGTGTTTTAACATATTGGCTTAGGAACCGTCTTCCTCAACAAGACTCCTAAAGCAGAAGAAGTAAAACTGAGAATTGATAAATGGGATGGCATCAATCTAAAATATTCTTCACTGCAAAGGAAACAATCAAGTGTGAAGAGAGAGCCTACAGCATGGGAGATCATCTTTATCTCTTATTCCTTATATAGAATATTATTTTCTAGGATATATAAAGAACTCAAAAACTTAACACAAAACAAACAAAGAACCCAATCAATAAATGAGCTAAGGAGCTGAACAGACACTTCTCAGAAGAAGATACACAATTGATCAACAAATATATAAAAAAAATGTTCAACATATCTAGTCATTAGAGAAATGCAAATCAAAACTACTCTAAGATTTCATCTCATTCCAATTAGAATGGCAATTTTCAAGAATACAAACAACAAGAAGTGTTGGAGAGGATGTGTAGGAAAAGGCACACTCATACATTGCTGGTGGGACTGCAACCAATCTGGAAAGCAGTATGGAGATTCCTTAGAAAACTTGGAATGGAACCACCATTTGACTCAGATATCCTACTCCTTGGTCTATACCCAAAGGTCTTAAAAACATCTTACTGCAGTGACACAACCACTTTAGTGTTAATAGCAGCACAATTCACAATAGCTAAACTGTGGAACAAACCTAGATGCCCTTCAATAGATGAAAGGATAAAGAAACTGTAGTATATATATATATATATATATAATGGAATATTACTCAGCAATAAAAGAGAATAAAATTATGGCATTTTCAGATAAATGGATGGAATTGGAGAATATCATGCTAAGCGAAGTAAGCCAATCCCCAAAATCCAAAGGCTGAATGTTTTCTCTGATTAGTGGATGCTAATCCATAATGGGGGAGGGGGCATGGGAAGAATGGAGAAATTTTGGTCAAAGGGGAGATAAAGAAGGGGATGGGTCATGGGGGCAGGAAAGATGGTGGAATGAGATGGACAAAAATACCCTAGGGGGGGCTGGGGTTATGGCGCAGTGGTAGCGTGCTCACCTAGCATGCGTGAGACACTGGGTTCGATCCTCAGCACCACATAAAAATAAAATAAAGATATTCTGTCCACCTACAACTAAAAAAATAAATAAATATTAAAAAAAATACCCTAGGTACATGCATGACTGCACTTACAGTGTAACTCTATATTATGTACAACCACAGAAATGAAAAGTTGTGCTCCATTTGTGCACAAAGAATCAAAATGCATTCTGCTGTCATGTATACCTTATGAGAATAAAAAAAAGAAAAAGAAAAAAAGAGAACTTGGAATGGAACCACCATGAGACCCAGCTATCCCACTCCTTGGTATATACCCTAAAGACTTAAAAACAGCATACTACAGTGATGGGGCCACTTCAATGTTTATAGCAACACAATTCACAATAGCTAAACTATGGAACCAACCTAGATGCCCCTCAATAGATTAATGGATAAAGAAAGTGATATAGGTGCACAATGGAATATTACTCAGCATTAAAAGAGAATAAAATTATGGCATTTGCAGGAAAATCGATGGAGTTGAAGAATATCATGCTAAGTGAAGTAAGCTAATCCCAAAACATCAAAGGCCAAATGTTTTCTGTAATGGATGCTTATCCATAATGGGGGTGGAGGTGGGGAGCATGGGATAATGGAGGAACTTTGGATAGGCAAAGGGGAAGGGGGGATGGGAGGTAATGGGGGTAGAAAAGATGGTGGAATGAGATGCATATCATATCACTACCCTATGTACATGTATGAAGACACAAATGGTGTAACTCTACCTTGTTTACAACCAGAGAAATGAAAAATTGTGCTCCATATGTATACCATGACTTGAAATGCATTCTGTTGTGTTACAAAAAAAATTTTTAAAAAGAAATATGAAGCAAAACTACCTTGAGATTTCATCTCACTTCAGGCAGAATGACAATTATCTAGAATACAAATAACAATGTTGGCAAGGATGTGGAGAAAAAGGTACACTCATACATTGCTGGTAGAACTGCAAAGTGTTGCGACTACTTTGGAAAGCAGTATGGAGATTTCTCAAAAAACTTGGAATGGAGCCACCATTTGACCCAGTTATACAACTCCTCAGTGTATATCCAAAGGAGTTAAAATCAGCATACTACAGTGATGAAGCCACATCAATATTTATAGCAGCTCAATTCACTAAGCTAAGGAACCAACCTAGGTGCCCTTCAACAGATGAATGGATAAAGAAAACATGGTATATATACATAATGGAATATTACTCAGCTATAAAGGAGATTGAAATTATGACATTTGCTAGTAAATGGATTGACCTGGAGAATATCATTCTAAGTGAAATAAGCCAGTCCCTCAAAACCAAAGTTTGAATGATCTCTCTGATATTTGGAAGCTAATCCACAATAAGGGGGGGATAGAAGTTCAGTATCTTCCTTTCTAATAGTCAAAGAGGAATAAAGTGAAGGAAGGGGACCATCATGTACATCTACAAGAATGAGGTTCTAACTAGAATAAGATGTATTCCATGCTTATATAATCATATCAAAATTGATTCTACTGTCTTGTATAACTAAAAAGAACCAAAACCCCCCACAAAATGGAGGGAGCCACTGAAGGACATTATGTTAAGTAAAATAAGGCCGACATAGAAAGACAAGTACCACATGTCCTGTCAGATGGGGAAGCCAAAAATGAAAAAAGTTGACCTGAGTGTGGAATAATGATTAATAGAGATGCAGAGGGGTGGAGAAATGGAGATTGGATTTGATCAGTATACTTCATATGCATGTGTGGAATTATTGCACTAAACTCTATTAGTATATACAATCAATTTTATTTATCCAAAATAGACTAATTATTTTTAAAATATGTTTTAGTTGTGCTTACATGAGATATTTAGGCATTTAACATATTATGAATAAATCAAAATATTGTGTATACTGTGGTCACCAAAAGTATCAGCATGCTTACTGGATAAAAAACAAAATTTAAAAAGAAAGAAATAGAAAGGAAGGAAGAAAGGATTGGAAGGAAGGAAGGAGGGAAATGATTATGGGTACTAGCAGAAGAAAATGGCCTTGGAGACTCTCCCAATTCCACATACTACTATTGTGTATAATCTTCTACATAAAATTTTTATAATGCTAGAATTAAAAAGAAAAAGTAATGTGGATTCTGCACAATTGTGTTGGACCAAACCACATTTACATGATCCTTTTCTGGACACCAGTCTCAGAATAGACTTGGCTTAAATTCTAATCTCAGAAAAATAGCATAAGACTATAGCTAAGGGATTTGGGGGGTTGTTCAAGTACAGATGAAATCAAGAATGTTCATAAATTCCAAAGGCATTGTCCAAAGAATATTCCATGGAAATCTGGACATATAGCACTCTATGTTCTATGGACAAAAGATTCACCATAAAATAAGATCAGAGGTGGGGTGGGGCATGGCGCCATGGAAAGGGGACCAGGCTGGGGCTGGAGACAGCAGGAGGTGCTGCTCGGAGAGGCTCCTTGAGCTTTGGGTCTCACCTCGCTGTGAAAAGGCAGCTGGTTGATCTTTGTTCTTTCAAGACAAAGCCCTGAACTTGGGTCTTCACATTGTGTATGTTTCTGTCCTTGATTGGAAAATAGCTATGAATGATAATATACTGCAGTTTCACAAAATGCTTTCTGTTGTGGGATGTAGGAGCACTCCCCATACCTTCAATCCCTCCCCTCCCTCTTTCCCCATTCTATGCTGATGGATCCCATTGTTTGTAACTAGGTTGGCCCTGGTTGGTCCAAGGACCATTCATCAAGCTGTAGTACTTTCTGGAATAAATAGGCTCTGCATCTCCCCCCCCCTAGCAGAGCAGTATTACTAGCTCCTGGAGTCTGGGTGAAGTGACTCTGCGACAGTCCACCCCATACCTCGTCCCGTGGGACCCCATTTTGTCCTTCCTGGGGACCCCTTTTCATCTCCCGGGACTCCAACTCGTCAGCAGACCCACTCAAGTCACGGCATAAAACAACATTCCAGTGCCAACGTGCTCCAGGGCTTGCTTGACCCCCTGGTAAGTAACGTCGTGGAGGTCCCCCATCTTTCTTGTCTTGCTGGTGAAGGTTAACACCAGCCCTTTTGGTAATTGTACTCTGTGTCTGTTTGTCTTTGTGTGATAAAGTTAGGTCAGGGAACATACTTCCACTTCCTGGTTTGTCTGGCAGTTGCCCTTAGGGATCTGATCAACCCGGTGACTGGAGCAACCACAACCCTGATTCTAAACATTTCTGTGTTTTTATCTCTCCTGAGACCCAAACTGTCATTCTCCTTCCTCTTCCCCAAATCCTCACATATATTTTTTTTCTGTCCCCGTTGCTTTAGGTTTCTGTTCACTAGTGTTTCCTCCTACTTTTGGGAAACTTCCTGGGTGCCTAGCCCCCCCACCCCCAGCGGGACTGGTTCCACTTCTCCCCGCTCTTCCCCCTTTTCCCAGAGGCCCCTCTTGGATCGCTGCCCTATGGCACCTGTGCCACCCCTTTGGGGGGCGCCCTCCACCCCCACCCCATGCGCACCTTGGGAGTAGGCGAGCTCTTGGCCGGGGCGGGACGCAGGCTAGCCGAACTAGCGCTGGCGGGGGCGGGGACTCATGCCAGCAGAACTGGCAGGGGCACACCAGTGGGACTCCTTGGTGTTTGGTGCCGCCCACTGCCGCGGGGAAAAGTAAACAAAAGGGCTGCCTTAAAGTGTCGCGCTCCTGTAAATTGTTCCGGGCTGATTTTTTTGCGCGGGGTGGGGAAAGGGGAGATTGCCAAGTGCATTGCACCTGCATGTCCTCTGGCCACAGCCACCACCCCTCTGGCTCCGGTGAGCCGCCCTGTGCCACTCTGCAGCCTGGGGCTGCTGCTGCCCACCCATCGTGGTGCTTGCTGCGTGGACACAAAGAGGCAGCCAGACGGGCTTTCTCACAGAGCTCATACTTCGGTCCACCTCCGGTAGCCATTTGAACTTTACTGTTTACTTTCATTTTAATGTCTCCCACCCCCCCTATTCCTCCTGGCCCTGCCCAGCTGCCATCTCTCCTCTCTGGAGGAGGGGAGCTCCAGTGGGCCCTGTTGGTGGGTGACCTCCCCTGGCTGGCCACCGGCTGCTGCAGGGCGCATTTCCAGCATGGCTCCTGGACAATTGGAAAGGCCCGGCCAGGAAGGTGGCTAGGGGTCACCAGGCTCCTCTCTCCCCGCAACCTTCTCTCTGTGGGTGAGGAACCGGTCCACCCCCTCCAACCCCACCGCAGCGATCTGGAGTCCCAGGGCCAAGGGAGTGCAACCCGTCACCCGCATTCTCCCCGCTCCCAGCCGCTTCCCTGGGGGCGCCCTGGGGTCTGGGAGTGGGCTGCCTCTCCCACAACATGACCACTCCACCACCCCCAGCGGCTCTCTCCTCCCTCCCCAGCGACCCCTGCAATGGCAGCAAGCAGCATGTTGCAGGGGGAGAGGGAGGAAGAAGAGCCTGTCTTTACTTGCTCGTCTCTTCCCTTCACCCTCGTGGAAATGGGTTTCTGCCACTAAGGAAGTTTCCACACCTAATGAATGACTCACTGTCGGATCTGATCCACCTTAGTTGGGTGGACACCTCACCCTGCTGTGGAGCAGTGGCCTATTCTTGAGCATAAGCTTTCAGCATTAAAGAACCTTGTTCACAAGCAACTTGCTTTAGGTCATGTTGAGTCTTCAACTAGCCCTCATAATTCTCCCATTTTTGTCATTCAAAAAAAAATCAGGCAAATGGAGATTATTACAGGACCTTAGACATATCAACAAGAAAATGGGCACATGTCAAGGTGGCCTTCCTTTCCCCTCAGCCATCCCAATAGATCACTATATAGCCATCATTGACATTAGGGGTTGTTTTTTTCCATCCCTCTTCATGAAGCAGACAGGCCTTACTTTGCCTTTTTGTTCTGGGAACCTAATTATGTCAACCCTTGTGAGTGCTATCAATGGAAAGTCTTGCCACAAGGAATGAAAAAACAGTCCTACCATTTGCCAAGTGTTTGTGGCTAAAGCCATCGCCCCCTTAAGGAGCAATGGCTACATTACTCATTACATGGATGATATCTTAGTGGCTTACAAAGACCAAGTGTCTCTTCAAGTGCTTCTGACTTCACTTCTAAAAAAATTTAGAGGATCTTAATCTTCATGTGGCCAAGGAGAAGATTCAAACTCACCCTCCCTTCTCCTTCTTAGGCTTTCATTTTTCTCAGGTGATACAGCCTGTTAAACCCTCTCTTGACATCCCCGATGACATCTCCTAGATAGAATTACAAAAATTATGTGGTAATATTAACTGGATTAGGCCATTCTTTTTTTTTT
>PVHX01016550.1:0-34973 GCA_004024805.1 Geosciurus inauris | reverse complement strand
AAAAAAAAAAAGTTACATATTAGCCTGGTGTGGTGGCGCATGCCTGTAATCCCAGTGCTTTGGGAGGCTGAAACAGGAGAATCGTGAGTTCAAAGCCAGCCTCTACAATGGCAAGGTGCTAAGCAACTCAGTGAGACCCTGTCTCTACATAAAACACAAAATAGGGCTGAGGATGTGGCTCAGTGGTCAAGTGCCCCTGAGTTCAATCTCCAGTACCAATAAAAATAAAAAAAATAATAATAATAATCACTTCATCTGGAACAAATCTTACCTATACTATATCTCACCTGGATAATGCTGGGCAATTCTCTTCAAATCTCCAGTCACTTTTCTGTTTCAAAGTGGCCAAGGACTGGAATTTGAAAGAGTTTAGGATGACTTAGGGGAGAAATTTCCAAGGATTCAGAGCCAAGACACTATAGAGATCTCTGGTGGGGGTCAATGCCAGGCAGGTCATTGGCCCTGGGCTGGCCAGGACTCACGGTACCCATAGGTTGTCTGGGCCAGTGCTGCTCAAGGTGTGTGTGGTTCACACACTGGAGCTGGCCTGGGAACTGTTCTGTCTGTGATGCATGCCTAGTACAAGTGTGTGATGTTTGTAATTATTTCTGTTTCTTTCCTTTTTCTTTCTTTCTGGTTCATTTGTTTGTTTTGGTCCTGGGGATTGAACCCAGGGGTACTCTGCCCCTGAGCTACATCCCCAGTCCTTTGTATTTTGAGACAGGGTTTCACTAAGTTGGTGAGGCTGGTCTTGAACTTGCGATCCTCCTGCCTCAGCTTCCCAAGTCACTGGAGTTATAGTCGTATGCCATCAAGCCCAGCTGTAATTCTTTTACTTCTCCTGTTTCTTTTTTTCTTTTCCTTTTTTTGCTTTTCATACATTTATTGAAATATTTCTGCAAAATCGACTGAAATGGGTTTCATGTTTTGTGGTTTTATTTTTTAATACTAATTCATTGTATTTATTTGCGCACATACAATGCAGCCTGGCCTGTTGTGCTTAGCCATCCATGTGACCTGTGGTTCAGAGTCTTTCACTTTTGCCACAAAACTGTGACCCACAGTAGGGAGGGATATGAAGCTAGAAGCAAACCATCCTCCTGTCAGATACAGAATTATGATTTCTGCAACCACCTGGACCATGTTACTTAACATCTCATGTTGAAATACTCATGTTTCCGTAATTTATATGAAAAAACTCTCTACCAACACAGAACATGAGCATCAGTATCATTTCAGATAGAGAAGATAGCCAGAAAAAAAAAAGTGCAAGTCTGTAACGATACAAATATATAGATCCCACTTACAGATGGCTCTTGCCACTGGCCATGGTGGAGGTGGGAGCTCGCTCATGTGGGAAAGGCTCCCAGCTGTGCAGAAGGCTGGAGGATACACCTTGGCTGAAGGGAGGTTTCATTATTCCCTGAGGAGGCTGATGAGATTATAGTCACTGATCCACTTCCCGGCTCCAGGACTTCGAACAAGTTCCTTGAATTTGTATTGTATTGTATTGTAGTTGTTTGACTCATAAATAGTATTTCTCACCTTTTGTGAGGTTCAGAACGTAAGCGTTTAAACAGGGCTTGACATCAGAGACTAAATGTTGCACAATAGTTAGGAATATTGAAAGAGAAATACTCGCTTCTCCCGCTATTTAATGTAGGGTCTGCATATCGCTTAAAATAATCCCTCTTCCGGGGCATCCCCAATTTTCAGAACTGCCACCCTAAAGTAGAGCGGGCCTGCCAAAACGCGGGCAGTCCCAGGAGAATATTAAGCAAAGGAGGACCCGGGCAAGGGCGCCCAAGCATCCCCTCGGGCGCGGAAAGTGGAAGGAAGAGAGAGCCCTGGAAGTGTGGGCCTCGGTGCTGTGTAGGGGAGGAAAGGTCCAAAGGACCGAGAGACACGGACCGTGCGGGGGAGGGGCAGTTCAAAGGCAGGGCTAGTCCTTGCACAAAATGTCCTCGCCCGGGTGTCCACGGGCATGACGAGTCTAGGTTGCGCATGGACTCCAGGAAAGGCGCCTCTGAGGACAGCAGCCCTGCGGAAAAGCTCAGGGACAACTGAGTTCCCGGAAGGCACGGGGGCGGTAATGGCCCGGAATCTCGGGGACACTGGAACGGGGCACAGAACCACAGTGTGGCAAGGGCTCTGCGCACCGCACGTTGCTGGGCTCCTCCGGCGAGAGCCGGCGCCAAAGGGGCGGTCCTACGGTGCGCACCGAGCGCAGCTGGAAGAGTCGCGGGGTGCACTCAGCCCCGCCCCTCGGATGCAAGGGCCGGGGCCGGGCTTTGCGCCCGGACCAGTCAACCGACTGCAAAGTCAGCGGGCCACCTGCAAGGCTCCAGCAGCAGTCCCACTACCTTTTTGTCGCTCGCTTTGCATCTCCAGTCTCACTGGAGTTCAAAGTAGCCCAGTTCTTCCTGTGCCACTGATGAGTCTTTGGTCGTTAAAATACCCATTTCCCAGCTGGGCTTGTGGCGCACGCCTGTAATCCCAGCACTTTGGGAGGCTGAGACAGGAGAATCGCGAGTTCAAAGCCAGCCTCAGCAATGGCGAGGCGCTAAGCAACTCAGTGAGAACCTGTCTCTACATAAAACACAAAATAGGGCTAGGGATGTGGCTCTGTGGTCGAGTACCTCTGAGTTCAATCCCCGATACCAAAACAAACAAACAAACAAACAAAACACCCATTTCCCAATCACAGAATAGATGACCCTGGGAGTGCAGGATGCATTTTGAGTCTTGGCTGGAATAGCTAAATAGGTAGTTACAGTGCTTTTTTTTCCCTTGCCAAGCACCTTCATCAGCTCTTAGAGCGTTTCCATCCTTCCAACGATTCCCCTTTCAGGGGCCAGACTGCTCAGGCTCATAACTGCCCTGCTCCATGTCACCCAGGCAGTGGGGGATACTAGACTGAACCCCACTGCACTACCCAGCATTTGAGTTGCATAGACCTAAGGGGAGGCAGGGAACACTGATTCTTCTGGATCAAGGACATTAGGCCCATCATAGACTAGGGGGGGAGAAGTGGGATCAGGTGTCCTTGAGGTCTTAGTGGAACAGAGTGAGCAGGTCTGGCGTGCACTGAGCTGGGCACATTTGCAGACTGACTGCTTTTATCTCCTACAACCCACTCCTTGCTCTCTAGTGGCCTGCCTTTCTCCTCTTGTTGTTCTTTTTTTTGGTACTGGGGATTGAACTCAGGGGTACTCGACCACTGAGCCACATCCCCAGCCCTATTTTGTGTTTTATGTAGAGACAGGGTCTCACTGAGTTGCTTAGTTGCTTAGCACCTCACCATTGCTGAAGCTGGCTTTGAACTCGCGATTCTCCTGTCTCAGCCTCCCTAAGTGCTGGGATTACAGGCTTGAGCCACCGCGCCCGGCTTTGCCTTTCTCCTCTTTACAGGCAACTCCTGCAAGTGCTTAGAGTGCAGGTGCACCTCCTGCAAGAAGAGTGGGTGCAGGGTCTTCCCTGGGAATTTGGGGACTGGACTGAGTCAGAGGTAGGATCCAGAATGTAGTAGGTAGGAGCAAGTCAATGACCAGCTCCCCCCATATCCTTGTCCCACAGTACCTGATTCAGGAGCACAGCAAGAAGAACTTCAGAGATGGTTCATTTCCAACCTTTATTTCTTAGAACAGGGAAACCAAGACCCAGATAGTACACCAAGCAGACAAGCACGGACCTAATACTTAAGGAATGGCCTTTCTTTAGCATACAGTTTTGGGGAATTCTGGCTTTCCTTTGTCCCCATGGGACCTATCACTGCCTTTCCAAGCGTTTGGCCCTGTACTGGGCTCAGATGAGTCCGAGCAGCCTTCTTATAATATGATTCCCTCCAAAGGTCCATCAGCTACCTCCTCACAGAGCAGCTGAGGGTCTTCAACTAAGAGTCCCTGGGGGCTGGGGACACACCAGCAGGCCTGCTGTTGGAGTGGCAGGCGCCTGGTAAGTCTGCTCTGACCTCTTGCTCTCCTGTTTCTTTTCCAGGCTCTCCCGGGCTGTGTGAAGTGTGCCCAAGACTGCATCTGCAAAGGGGCATCAGACAAGTGCCACTGCTGCACCTGATGTGGGGCAAGCCCTGCTCCCACATCTAAATAGAGTGATATGTGCTCACCTGGACTTTTTCATGCATCCCTGATCATTTGTTACATTTCTTCTTCTATATAATATGTGAACGATAATTTAAAAATTGCAGATTGATTCTGACTCTGGTTTTCTTTGTGAGCCTTGCACCATATCCAGCAGAGCTGGGGTGCACAGTATTGGGAGTGCAGAAACCTGGGCGCTGCAACCGTATCCTATCAATATAAACCTGGTGCCTTGGGCAGATCAGTTTACCTGTCTCGGTTTCAGTTTCTCAGCTGAAAATGTTAAGAACATTATGCTAGATAATATGAGGACACTGGAATCAGTCACAGACATCAGCTTTGGTAAGATAAAATGAACATGCACAAAATATAACAGCTAACTTTCAATAAATACGTGAAACAATAGGGAAATAAAAGAATTACAACATTACACATTGATTCAGTAGTGTGCATTGCAGATGGGAGACAGTTTGTAGGCTGTCCCCAGTGCACCCACCTGGCAGCACTGACCTGGACATTGCTATGAGGAATCATCAGTCTTGGCTTGCATAGAGACACTCATAGGATGCTCAGTGACACCTGTGAGCTCCCTGCTCTGAACCTTTGAAAGTTCCTTGGAAGGTCAAGCTGAAGTCTGCTCCTACTTCAAATTTCAGTCCTTGGGTGCTTAAAATCAGCAAAATGACTAGGGATTTGGAGGGAATTCAGGTAAGAATTTTTTTGCAGGCAAAGTACCTGTGTCTGCTTATGCAGGACTGATGTCAGATAATGCAGTTTTCAAGCTACAGTGGCATTCAGTAGAATGGAGTGAGGACCTGGGTGACTCATTAATAGAAGCAGTTACTTCCCTTGGCTTCTTGTTGAAGGAATGGCTGTTTGATGCTCAAAGAAAATGATGAGCCATGTGGTCCAGAAGGCAGGACCTGCAGGTGTCCTGTGAGAAACAGGGTTTCAGAAGTCAGCTTGTGCCATGTGCGTGGGTTTTGGTGTCAGACAGCTCTGGTCAAGAGTTCACTTCACCCCTTACTGTCCATGTAAAGGCTCTCTGAGCCTCATTTACTCATTTGAAGAGAAAAGATTATATCTCTATGAAGGGATAAAATGTGATGGTGAACTGGCTTCTGGGTAAAGCTTTCTTCATACGTGTGTAGCTCAACCACTGAGCTACTACATCCCCAGGTCTTTTTATTTTACCTTGAGAAAGAGTCTGGCTAACTTGCCAAGGCTGGCCTTGAACTTGTGATCCTCCTGCCTCAGCCCCCCTAGTTGCTGGGATTGCAAGCTAAACTGTGGCATTTTAATCATTAGATCTCTAGGTCTTTCTGGAAACAGAATTCTATTAGTTCCCATCAAAGTTCTTGGAAAAGGCCCAAATGCTTGGGAAGCATTTCTGTGGATTGCATTTGCTGATGAGATTTGAACCCTGCTGATCTATCTATTCCAAAGCCATGAGTATGGTCAGGTCAGGTGGCCCATGAATGTAATCCCAGCTTCTCTGGAGAATGAAGCAGAGAATCCCAAGTTTAAGGTCAGTCTCCCTAACTGAGCCAGACTGAAAATAAAGTAAAAAGGGCTGGGATGTAGCTTAGTGGTAAAGTGCTTGCCTGACATGTGTTGAATTCTCAGTCCCACAAAAACAAATAAGCACAATTCTTATATACGGAACCTTTCTCAAGCTGTTGACCCTTGCTTTCATGGGGTCAGTGAGAATAAATGTGCAAGGTTGGCAAGATAGTCCTGAACTCCAGAGGAGTAAGGAAACCTGTGCAAGGTCCCACAGCTCAGCAGGAAAAGTGTGAATGAATTAGTGCTACAACTGTCGTTATACCGTAGACACAGCTGGCACAACAATATGTCACAGGATGCTACACTCTGCCCCTCATAGCTCTGAGCTCGAAGGGGCCGTGGTTCATGAATCCAATTGTGCCTTTGGGTTGAGAGAAGGTACCTGAAGGTCAGAGAAGTCAGGGTTCTGCAGGGGTATCTGATTGTCAGCTCAGATGTCTTCCCACTGGTCCCTGTGTGCCAGATTTCGGTGTCTTGGTCTTTCATGGGACAGGGTGACATAGGGTGGAGGGTGAGGCCATTGATGCTGCAGTCAACCTGCCTGAGTACAAATCTCAACAGCGTCATTTCAACTATTATGATACAACCTCTCCGGGCTCAGTCTCCTCCATTGTAAATGGAGCATAATGAGAGGGTGGGACATTTAGGACTAAATGACTTAATGTATGTAAAACGTAGCCTGGCACTGAGCAAGTGATGATTGGTCCATAACTTATTTATTATTTATTTGTTGTGGTTCTGGTGATTGGACCTAGAGCTTATTCCCAAATGCTGAGTAATGCTCCACCACGAGCTACATCCTCAGCTCTCTTTTTTAAAATATTTTTTTAGTTGTAGATGGACACAATATCTTTATTTAGTTTTTATCTGGTGCTGAGCATCGAACCTAGTGCCTCACGCATGCGAGGCAAGCGCTCTACCACTGAGCTACAATCCCAGCCCCTCCTCAGCTCTTTTTAAAATTTTATTTTGAGACACTGTCTCCCTAAGTTGTCCAGATGGCCTTGAACTTGTAATCCTTTCACTTCAGCCACCTAACTAGCTGCAATTACAGGCATGCCCCACAACATGTGGCTATATTTTTGTGTTTTTTCACAGCACAGAAGACATTTTACTCACAGCAATAAGCCATGCCTGGCAGGCCTAGCTGTGTCCTTCATTCTGCTCATAAGCCACATGAGCATGTGACCTGTAGCCCAGTGAGCTCCTCTGCTCTTCCCTCAACACTGAGATCCATACTGGTTAATAAGCCATGCCCAAGACAGTTGGTGTCCTTCATGAGAGACACCCTGGGTGCCTGCCACTTCTGGACCACCTGCACGGATGTGTCACTTCTCATTTTTCTTTGACAAAAATCGTATTTTATTAAAATCCTTTAATTGCATTAAAGGAAAAGCAATCCTTCACTACTGGGTGGGAGAACCAGCCTCACTGCCACACATAGGAGGTGGCCCTAAAATGACACCTATCCCTTCTGTGCCACTCTGGTGGCTCCCATGATTGATCTACATCTTCTTCTTATCTTTGATTCCAAGCAGTGGAGAGATGGAGAGGACACACCTAGGCCAAAGGGAAGCGCCTTCCCTGACCTCGTACCCTGTGAATTTGGATTCAGATTCAGCAACTCAGATCCTGGTCCTGTGACTTTGGGCCAGGAACTTCAACTCCTTGTCTTGTAGATGTCTTCTTAGGAAAATAGTTCCATAAATAGTATTTATTGAAGTCTTTGTGAGTTCAGAGATCCAAAGTGATCAAACAGGGCTTGGCACAACTAAAAGCTATGTATTTATCAGAAATATCAAAAGGGAGCTGGCAAGCGGTGGTGCACGCCTGTTGCGCCAGGAGGATCACAATTTTACAATTCCAAAGCCAGCTTCAGCAATTTAGCAAGACCCTAAGAAACTTAGTGAAACCCTGTCTTAAAAAATAAAAAATGCTGGGGATGTGGCTCAGTGGTAAAGCACCCCTGGGTTCAAAAATAAAATAAAATAAATATCAAAAGGAAAGTAAGCAGATACCTTGCTTCTGTGCTTAACTCAGGGTCTGCACATCACCTAACAAGTGGCCCTCCTTGGGGGACCCCGGGCTTTGGGATTCCCCATCCAAGTGTGTGGCCTGGCTAGGCTGTGGGAAAGAAGCTACAGGGGAGTTTAAGCAGCACAGGAACCAAATATATCCACACATCTCTGAAGTGCAGAGGAAAGGAGGGAGGCAGAACCTTGTGTCTCTGTGCAGCGGTGCAAAAGAGAAACAAGACATAAAGGACTAAGGGGCCAGGGACAAGCGACACAGGGGACGTGAATGGCAAATTCATGGTCAGTGTTCTGTCCATATTTCCCTGGCTCCATTCCTGGATGGCGGAGATCTGGGTCAGTGACCACGAGGCTGGGGTTGCACAGAGATCAGAGGAAAGGAGAAACTGAGTAAAAGGGAGCCAGGGCTGGGGCTGCAGGAACGGGTTCCTGGAATTCACGGGAGCATTGGGGACTGGGACTCTTGAGGGAGGTGGGACAGGGCAGCAGGGACGCTGTGGGTGCACAGCCCCTCTAGCTTGCGCCCGCGCCTTGGGGCGCCGAGGTGGCGCCAATGGACCCTTGCGCTCTGCCTGCAGGGTGCGCTCAGCTCAAGGCCCGCAGGCGGTGCGGACTCCCGCGGGGCGAGCGCAGCACCCGGCCGAGGCCTTTGCGCCCGGCGCCTCCCCCAACTATAAAGGGAGTAGGCGGCTTCCCAGGCTCCAGCACGCGCTCCTGCAGCTGCTCTGCCTTCTCGCCCTTTGCTGCGACCTCGACTCTCTTTCATCCGAAATGGACCCCAACGGCTCCTGCGCCACTGGTAAGGCACGCTGGCTTTCTGGGACTTCGGATCTCCATTTCTGAGCCCGGGGAACGAATGTCCCTTTGGTTGGGGGAGGGCACATCTTTAGTCCTGAGTGAAATGGACTCCTCACTTTATACTCCTTACTTTCCACTTCTTTCTCTCTGGCTAAGCCCCTTTAACACCCTTTGGGATTCCCTCCCCCTCTACAGCTGACTCCCATTTCAGAGTGACCAGAGGGAGGTTCGAAGCCGCCCTTCTCCATTATCACCTCCCTGAGCTGGGTCTGGAATCTGGGGCCCTTCTTTCCTGGGGAAAAAACACCAGAGGGTGCCCCGTGCTTCCCAGCAGCAGTGTGGAGAAGATGGAGTGACACTTGAACGGTTCTCTGTGGGACCGGAGCTGTCAGGGCTGCACCAGCGTGGCCACGGGTGCAGGATGTCAGTGACCCTCTGCTGTGTCTCCTGCAACGCACCCACGGTTCCCTGCCTATCTTTGATCCTTTACAGGTGACTCCTGCACCTGCGCTGGCTCCTGCACATGCAAAGAGTGCAGATGCATCTCCTGCAAGAAGAGTGAGTGTGGGCTTTCCCTGGGAAGCTGGGCTGGGCTGGGCTGAGGCTGGGAGGGACCCAGACCTGGCTCTGAGTGTAAGCCTCTGGGGAACTAACTGGTCTTCCTTTGCCTCCAGAGGTTATTGCACTCCCTCTCCAGACATCCTCCGTGTTCTGAGCGTGGATGGGCCAGGGGAGCCTTTTTCTATGGGACACAAACTGCAAAGTTGTCTCTTATTGTCTCAGAATGGAGCTGAGCTCTCTTATAATAAAGGTCCTGGGGGCTGGGGGCAGAGCTCAAGCCAGGCCTGCTGTTTGGCTCTGACACTCGCTCTCCCCTTTCTTCCCCAGGCTGCTGTTCCTGCTGCCCTGTGGGCTGTGCCAAGTGTGCCCAGGGATGTGTCTGCAAAGGGGCATCGGACAAGTGCAGCTGTTGTGCCTGATGCGGGGAGACCCCCGCTCCCGTGTGTCCATAGAGCCATATGTGCAAACCTGGATTTTTTGTACTTGTCTCCAGACCCATTTGAATCATTCCTGTTTCTACGAAGCATGTGAATGACAATAAAAGCTGTTTACTAGATTTTGACTCTGGTTTTCTTTGTGTGCTATGGAAATAAGGAACTGAGGCAGGGGATTGAATTGGGAGTGCAGAGACCTGGGCTGTAAAAGCAGTGTTCCTGCAAGCCAGATGATACTACTGAGGTTCATCTTCTGTAAAATAGAAAAGCATTGTGCCAGATCCCTTCGAAGTGACTGTGAGTGTGATGGGGGGATATATGCTCACCTCCATTCTCATGTGAAGTGTTAAAGGCATGGAAACGTCTTGATTTTTTAAAAATTTAAATATCTGATTTCCTGGACTAACTTCACTTCCTCAATGGATTTTAGGTTTGAAAATGACTGTAGGGCATGAACTCCAACTTCCCATTTCCTTTTGTTCTCGGTGGTTCTCAAACCCCATGGTGAAGAGTTTTTATTTTCTTTTCATGTCATGCCTAAGCCTTAGTAAATGAAAATGAATTACAAAGAAAATGAAATCAAAGAACCAAAAGCACAATACCCATTTTTTAAAAACATTCAACAGGAAAATTTCAATGAATGCATGACGATAGAAGGAAACTAACAATCTACACACTCTGCACATATGTTCATTGGCAACATGCATTGCAGACCAGAAGCAGTGTGCAAACTGTCCCCAATGTATAGCCGACACCCTCAGCTACACTGGTCGAGACATTTTTACTAGGAACCCTCAGTATTGGTTCACTTAGAGCTGCTGACAGGACACTCACTAAGCCCTCAGAGTACCCTGTTTTCTTTACTTTGGTACTGGGGATTGAACCCAGGGGCACTTGACCACTGAGCCACATCCTAAGCCCCTTTTTATATTTTATTTAGAGATAGGGTCTCACTGAGTTGCTTAGGGCCTAAGTTGCTGAGGCTGGCTTTAAACTTGAGATCCTCCTGCCTCAGCCTCCTGGGCCACCGGGATTACAGGCATGAGCCACTGTGCTGGGCTTGTACTTCTTTTAATTCCAGCCTTAGCTACTTCTAAAGAGCTTCGTGTCTAGGGACCAGGAGGGAACAGCCTATCATTTTCCCGGCAATATAACATAGGAGCTCTTGATGAACTACTTTGTGTCTCTGTATGCAGGAGTAAATTTGGAGTCTGCATTTTGAGGGTGTGGTGGTGTTCTTTAGGAAGGATTGAGGTCCTGTTCATAGGAATCAGTGAGTACCGGTGCACATATGCCCATTGGTGGCTTCAACCCTGGAGAATGGAAGAGGTGGCAGAGCCTTGTACCCGCCCTCCTATGTCCCTGCTGTGACAAAGGACTGCTGTGGGGACAGGGACAGGCAATGCAGGGGAGGCAAAGGTGACACCTGCATGTTATGCATACAACTCCCTCACTGCTCTCGGGATCTTGGAGATGCCAAAATGTAGGCAGGAGACTGGATTGCGTACACACTCCTCGGGAAAGGCTAAGGAGACATCGTGGTGCGGGGCTGCGGGTGGAGAACGGCCACAACCAATTTCCTGGAATGATCGGGGCCGAAGGTGACCCACAAATTTGCAGGAATTGGTAAGGGGCGGCAGAAGTGCAGGGACGCTGCTTGGGGGCCGGGCGCAGAGCCTCCCTGCGTTCCAAGAGGGGGTCAAAGGGGCAGCCCTGCCGTGCGCACCTCGGAGCCAGGGTGGGCGGGGATTGTGCGCTCAGCCCGCCGGGTGCACTCAGCTCCGAGACAGTGGGCGGTGCCGACTCACTAGAGCGCGTGCAAAGGCGGGGCGGGCCTCTGCGCCCGGCCCCCTGCTCCAGCTATAAAAGTAGCAGGAGGGCTCGCGGCTCCAGCGCGCCCCTCAGCAGCTCACCCTCTTCCGTTCCTGCTGTTTCCGATCTCCAGTTTCACTCGGACTCGAAATGGACCCCAACTGCTCCTGCGCCACTGGTAAGGGTCCCTGACTTAATTCTCAACTACAGGATAAAGTGTTCCTGGGTTTGAGGAAGTCACACTTTGAATTCTAAGCTAAATGGATTCTTAATTTGCCCTCTGTGGTCCTTTTCACTGAGTTCCTGACTATTTCCATCTTCCCTGTGCCTGCATGTGGAGTTCAAGGCACTGAGGCTCCTGTCTGATGTCACTCAACTGGTCAGGGGGACTGCTGGCTCCAGACCTTAAGGCAATCAGGGTGATAGAAGGCAGGGGATGTTGTTACTTTGGAACTCAGGATTTAAGGTCCTGGCCTCCAGTCCTAGTCATACTGGGTTGGGGCTGGAGTCTAGGACCTTCCTTATAGGGTAAAAACAGGAGGTGGCACTTCCCCCTCCTGGGAGGGAGAGGAAGAAAGACCCTGCTTCTCTGCCTCCCACTTGAGCTGGGAAGGAGCTCTTGGGGCCCGCCCTGCTGGAGAAGCGGCTCTGGAGGTTAACAGCCATCCACTGTTATCTGCCTCTCCTGGCTCACTGCCTTTCTCCTTCCAGGTGACTCCTGCCCCTGCGCTGGCTCCTGCAAATGCAAAGAGTGCAGGTGCACCTCCTGCAAGAAGAGTGAGTGTGGGGCCTTCCCCGGGAAGCTGGGCTGGGCTGAGTCCGAGGAGCCGCCCAGAGCTCTGCAGGCAGGAAGGGGGCCCAAGAGCGGCCCAAGAGCGGCTTCCCGGTTGTTGTCCCTCAGCACCTGATTCAGAAGCAGAGCTGAAAGAGCCATAGAGAAGGAGGAGTCCCAGCCTCTCATTATAGAACTGGGATGCTGAGGCCTAGAGAGGTCACCAACTTGTGTCAGGGTCTGAGTCAGAACCTGAACATAGGTCTTGCTTCCTGAAGCAGCTTTTGCCACATACCCAGGTCCTGACATACTCAGCGCACAGGATCTTGGGGACCACATGTGGTTTCTGACCTGCTGGGTCAGGCTTTTCCTGTAGTCATCCCAGAGCTTTCCTGGCCCCCTCCAGAGCTGCTTTGTCAGGGCTTTGCCCTGTCTTGAGTGTGCTCATTTCATTGTAGAGTTTGGGGGACCTGGCCCTCCTTTACCCCCAGAGACTCATGCCCTACCTCTCTGGGCTATCTGCCATGTTGTCCTGAACTAAGGGTCCTGTGAGCTGGGGGCAGAGCTGCAGCCAGGCCTGCTGTGGGGCTAAGTCGGCTCTGACCCTCACTCTTTCCTTTCTTTCCCAGGCTGCTGTTCCTGCTGCCCTGCGGGCTGTGCCAAGTGTGCCCAGGGCTGCGTGTGCAAAGGGGCAGAGGACAAGTGCAGCTGCTGTGCCTGATGTGAGGAGAGTCTCGCTTCCACATGTACATAGTGACCTGTGAAAACCTGGATTTTTTTCATACACCCTTCACCCATTTATATAAAATATTTCATTTAAATGTATATGAAATTTGACAATAAACTCATCCAGACTATTTTGACTTCCTCTGCCTCATGATGTGTGGGAATATGGAACTTGGTTCTCAGTGAGCTCTAGGGGATTGCACTCTTTTTGTTGGTACCAGGATTGAACTCAGGGCTGCTCGACCACTGAGCCACATCCCCAGCCCTATTTGTGTTTTATGTAGAGACAGGGTCTCACTGAGTTGCCTAGCACCTCACTGTTGCTGAGGCTGGCTTTGAACTCGTGATTTTCCTGTCTCAGGCTCCCAAAGTGCTGGGATTAAAGGCATGCGCCATGGCAACTGGCTGGGGATTGCACTTTGAAGGAGGTGGGAGGGAGGAACAGCAGAAATGAGTCCAAGGGCATACGCACTTTTTTTTCCTCCAATACTAAGGATGGAGCCCAGGGGTGCTCTAATACTGAGCTACATCCCCATCCCTTTTTATTTTTTTCATTTTGAGTCTAGATCTCACTAAGTCACCCAGATTGGGCTTGCAATTTATGATCCTCCTACCTAAGTCTCTGATTCACTAGGATTACAGGTGTGCACCACTGGCCTAGCTCATGTGATCTGTTTTGGACTTGGCTCTCCTTTGTGGGCTATGGAAGAGGATTTCCTCTACAATCTTCTAGAAATAGTCAATCAGTGGTTGCTCCCCTTTTTACATGTATCTGTCACAGCCTAAATTCAATAGCCACTTATGGCGCACCTGCTGCATACACACTTAGGCATGCCACTCTCCAGAGGAACATGGTACTCACAGACTGCTGGAGGGACAGGTAATTATGGAAAAGGAAGACTCCAAACAACAATGGCAGTGCCTGAGAGTACACATAGCCTCTTGCACAGATACCTGGGATCTCTCTTCCTGCCAGAGAGCATGGCTTGGGCCAAGGCCTAAAAGTAGGAAAGAGCTTGGTGTCTTCAGAAAACACAAGTCCAGACTGGTAGTGTGTGAGGGAGTTACCGGTACTCCTTTGGAGAAAGGGGGCAGCATGCACTTCACTCAAACCTCCACCCCCCTGCCACTTCAGGTGCACAGCAGGATGGCTGTCCTCAAGGCAGCATCCCACTCCCCAGCCTTTGCTCCCCTTCTGATTTCTTAGGTCTAAGATGGGCCTGGGGAACCTGTTTTTTAACAAGTGCCCAGGGTTGCAACTCACTGAAATAGTTGTATAGAATCATCTGGTGAAATAAAATGACCTCTTGTCATTTCCTCTCCAACCTCAAGCCTAGGAAATATCTCTACCCCAGTTGGTATTGGAAGCAACTCTCTGACACTTGGCTGCCTGCACTGGTAGCTGGGAACCTGGGAAAGGCCAGCAGGCCTCACCATGCAGGGTGCAAGTGTCCTCATAGAGACCAAATCTGGCTCAAAGGGCAGGTGGAGCCTCTTGGGGTGCTCACATGCCACCATAGAGGTAGGGAGGGAGAGATCTGTCATCTGAGCCACCATTTCCTGCATGAACCTCCCGGGGGATGGCAGGGGTGTGAGGTGCTTATTTCAGACTCGGTCTGGAAGCCCTGGTGCCAAGTCACACATGGACCCAGCCTTTGCTCTTTCATAACTGTTTTGGGGAATTACAGTTGCCAAACCTTCCCAAGGCTGGGTACACAGTGTTTTCACTGGCCTGACAAATAGGCTTATTCCACTGCAGCTTTTTTGTTTTCTAATTTAGGTGTGAAGTGGCATCCCTGATCCACCCCTGGCCCCTGGCCAGGAGCTCTGTCTCCCCTGCGGATGGGTGGGGCATGACCATTGTGGCTGTCTGTTGGAGAGATCAACTCAAAAAAAAAAAAAAAAAAAAAAAAAAAGATGTGGAAGTTATCGGAATGCCTTGTTTAATTTCAGAAGTTTCAATGCCAAGTGCACTATTGTGAACAACAGTCTGGTAGGGCAGGGAAGAGCCAGCCTGCCTGGCTAGAACCACAGCTCCCCTAATGAGGCAAGTAGTGCCCTACTATTCCTCCAGTTTCTCATCTATGAAGTGGAGACAATATAAGAGCCTACCCCATAGGGTTGTTGTGAGGTTGAATGTTTCTACAACAGTCCCTGGAGTGTATCAGGAGTTTGGTAAGTGCTGCTTCCCTCCTGGTCAGGTCTCTTGCAATCAGTAGGTGATCCATAAGTGCTCTCTCCTTAATCCAGTGAGCACTTATTGAACTACTTCCGTATGTTGTGTTTTTTTGTTTTTTGTTTTTGGTACTGGGGATTGAACTCAGGGTACTCAACCACTAAGCCACATCCCCAGCCCTATTTTGTGTTTTATGTAGAGATAGGATCTCACTGAGTCTCTGAGTGCCTTGTCATTGCTGAGACTGGCTTTGAACTGGCAATTCTCCTGTCTTAGCCTCCCAAAGTGCTGGGATTACAGGCGTGTGCCACTGTACCCAGCTTCCGTCTGTATGTCAATCATTGTATTGGGCACAGAGAGGGAAGATAATAGATAAATATGATCTAATCCCCTTCCTGGAGACCTTATTTAAGTCCATGTTGTTCCAGAACAACCCTAGTGTTATGAGGACTGGCCACAAATCGCTTTGAGACTGAAGAAAGAGGCAGGCTGAGCAAAGATTACACAGAGCGCAATGAACTGGAGAACTTAGTGACAGAAGCATGCTCCTGAGGGCTGATTGGATCCCTGCAATTTGGTTAGAAAGAGGGGCATAACCAGAGAGGACAAAAGTGACTTCATCCTGGCTGGAACATATCTGGTTTATCTAATTTTTAAAAATTTTTAAAAATATATTTTAGGTGTTGATGGACCTTTAATTAATTAATTAATTAATTAATTAATTAATTTAAGGATCAAATCCAGGCTCTCACACATGCTAGGCAAGAGCTCTACCACTGAGCCACAACTCCAGCCCCCACATCTGTTTTACTTTAAAATGATGTTCAAGAGTCAGGTGCATCCCAGCAGCCAGGGCTGGTTGTAAAGCTTCACATATGTCTTTCATGGTTTCATCTATTTATGGTTTGCTGGGAAGTATGTAGGGAAAAAATGATTAGGATTACCCTGGAGGCAATCATGGCAGTTCCCATGCAATATGGCTATAGTCGGGTCAAGCTGTGTCCATACACTGTTGGATTCAGGGAGCAATTCTTGACCACTTCAAGAGTCAGCTGCATGGGGCTGGGGTTGTGGCTCAGTGGTACAGTGCTTGCCTAGCATGTGTGAGGCACTGGGTTCAATTCTCAGCATTACATATAAATAAATGAAAAAAAAAATAAAGGTCCATCAACAACTTAAAAAAATAAATAAATAAATAAAAGAAGCAGCTGCTGACCTGGGGCGAAGAGCTACACAGTCTGCATATTTCCACTTTCAGAAGGAAAGATCCATCCCATGATGACTCCAGGACAGAATGCGGGTGACAAGCCAAGCCATAGGCATGAAAGCTTTGGGAGAAGAATGTATTCACTCCTTCTGATCAGGAGGCCATGTGAAGATCTCCTTCACTCATTCACTCTTTTTAAAATTTTTTTTGGTACCAGGGATCAAACTCAAAGGTACTCCACCACTGAGCCACATCACCAGCCCTATTTTGTGTTTTATGTGGAGACAGGGTCTCACTGAGTTGCTTATCACCTTGCTGTTCCTGAGGCTGGCTTTGAACTCGCGATTCTCCTGCCTCAGCCTCCCAAAGTGCTGGGACTACAGGTGTGCACCACTGTGCCCGGCCACTCATTCACTGTTTATATGGCCACATCATGCAGACAGCATGATATGGGGGCTGAAGGAGCAGGAGGCAACTCTTCCTGATGGGCTGGCGTGATGCTCTGCCCACTGCAGGTGATCAATACTGGATGAAGGCAAACCAAAATCAGATTCTTCTGAGAAGTGTAAGTTCAGGGTTCAGCGGGTGGGATGAAGGTAAAAGGGCACCTCAGCTTGAGTGTGACAGGAGCAACATCAGGAGAGCAGTGAAGAGCCTGCCCTAGATGGTAGCCACGAGGACAATTAGGATAAGTTTCACGTCTTTTTCTCAGAGCTGTTATATTTCTGTCTTCAAGGACCCAGAGAGGCTGAGCCTCTGCTGAGGGGTCCCAGTGACATCTTGCCTCCCTTTGAATTCTGTACCTGTCACAATTCCTTGGATGCAAGCAACAGAAATGGGCTCCAGCTAAATTAGGCAACACAAATTCATTGGAAGGATATTGGGGGGGTCTATGGAATCAACTGGTGGAACAGAACACAGGGCTCAGAAATGGACAGGAGCTGTGGGTGATCAGACAGCAGGTTGTGTCTGACTGGGTTATAGCAATTGACACAGCTGTCACTGCAGCCGCTGCTGTCCGCAAATCCCCACACCATTGCCATTGACCCCCACTACAGTGAACAAAACCTGAACGGTCCATTGAGTTTTTTACCCTTTGCCTAAAATCCAGAGTCTTAGGAGGGCCAGCTGTTTGGCATCGGTGGTGAGGAATAACTGGCCACCGTGATACCTCCGAGACTCACCCCTGAGTCTCTTCCTATACCAGTAAGAATCCTTGCCAGGTAATCAGGGGAAAGTTTAATGAAGAGACTATTTACAAAGGAGTAGGCAGTCTCGAGAGAAATGAACGAGAGAAATGAACGAGAGATATGCCCCAGTCATGCCACGCTGGGGAGCAACTCCCAGGCCCAGGCCTAGCAGCACTGGGATCCAGAGAGGTGCTGCAGGAGAGTGTCCCAAAAGGAGCTGTGACCTTTAGGTTGTCACTCACCCTGGAAGGTGGAACCCAGGGTGTACCTTCTCTGAGGTGTCCTCCCTCTCCCATTCCTGCCCGCTGTGCTCCTAAAGAACCCAGCTAGACACTGTCCCTCCAGGTCCCTCCCAGAATCAGGCTGATCTGAGTATGCGGTAGGGAGTGTGGGGGGTGAGGGCGGAAGTCTTGTATTTCTGGGGGAGGAGGCAGGAGGCAGTGCAGGCCACGGAGGCCGCAGATGCGTGTCCACAGCTGTGACCCAGCAGGTCTAACGGGGACGGGGGCTGGGACAGAGCTTGAATCCCATGCCTGGGTCCCCATGGTTCCACCTACGGCATCACAGTACCTGCTGAGCCTCCCTTTCAGGATGATCCCTGGGGCTGTCCCAGGCCGGCTGAAGACCCAAACCCACCTCCTGCCCTGGGCAAAGCCATGACTTCAGCAAGCTTCCCTGGGGTCCCCTCACTCCTCACTGCCCCAACCCAGTGGCCTTTCTCCCTCCTGCAGACATGAGGCCACTGCCCTCCACTTATCTATTCAGCAGGGAGGGGGAGGCCCCAGGCCTGCAGTAAAGAATAGCTGGGTTGTTTTTTCTTTTCTTTCTTTCTTTTTTCCTTTCTCAGGGAGTCAGAGAGCCCTGCTCTGAGCCTCTGCCTGGGCGACCTGGTGATCCCTGAGTCCTCACAGGAGGAAGTCAAGGCAAGGCCAGGAGGTGGGGCTGTCACCAAACCCTGGCAACTCAAAGGTCTCCAGGGACTAGCCCACTGGGAATTCCAGAGGTTGCCTCACAACAATGGAGGAGGGGATCTGAGACATCCCCAGCCACCCTGGCCTGACTTACACATGATTCCCATCCCTGGAGATGGGGGCTCACACCCCAAGCCTGATTAAGGCTAAACCAGGACCTACACCTGCAGAAACACATGTAGGAGGTCAGGGATCTTGGGTCCCCAGCCTGGAAGAGTTTGCCAGCCTAAGTGGCCCTTCAGGGAGGGAGGCCGAAGCTTCATCCAGAGATGTGACTCTGCAGGTGGATCCAGATTTGCAATGGGCATTTACCAAGTTTGACTCTCAGGCTTCCATCCTGCCACTTCCCTTCTAGAAATTCCCTCTGCCCATTGGTGTGACAGGCAGCCAGGGGTCTGGCTCCAGCTACAAAGGCAGGAGGGCCACACCCTTTCTCCAGGGAGCCTGCATCAATTACAGGTTCACTTTGGGAACTCTGAGATGTGAAGTAGAACAAGACTAAAAAGACATTTGTCATACACAAATGGCTAAACCAGACATTTTGGGCCCCAAGATCAGGCCTGTGGCCCCACATCCAAACTCTGACCTCTTTCTTGCCAAGGTTGGTCCCACTGCCTCTCACCATTTACCCTTCCAAAAAATGACCCTTAGCTTAATTTTATTGCTTGCAACTAAGGAGTCTGGACACACATCCATGTGGCAGGGAAGATGGCAGGGTGAGGAGCTTCATCCGAGGCATCACGAGACCATGCAGTACGGCCAGGACCGTTCTTACCAGAATCATGGGGCCCAAGACTCACAGCAGAATGGGGCAGGGGGACAAAGAATCACCTCCTGTCCAAGGCAGTGCTTCTTGCCTGGGCCTGTGGAACACGCCCACGGTGAGGCTGTCTGGACAGGAAGGTGCTTCCTGCCCTTGGGGACTGCCACTCTCTGGCCTGGGAAAACTTTCTTTCTTGGCAGTAATTCAAAGTTTGTACCAGTTACAAGAGTTCCTCGGGGCTGGGATTGTAGCTCAGCGGTAAAGTGTTTGCCTCGCATGTGGGAGGCCCTGGGTTTGATCCTCAGCACCACATACAAGGCAATAAAATAAAGACATTGTGTCCATCTACAATTAAAAAAATATTAAAAAAAAAAAAAAAAAGAGTTCCTCGGAGTCCTGTGGGTCACATGGGGCTGGGTCCCTGGTACAACTGAAAAAAAAAAAAAAACACACGGCAAAATCCCCAAGGCAAGTCTCCCTAGAGGGAAAGAGCCTAAAGAGGACATGTGTGCAAGGTCCCCGCTGTCCCTATTCGGCTCACCACACACCCACCTCAGTGGGGACCCTTGCTTCTCCCAGAGTGGGCGAAGAACAAGAAGAGATGGGGATAGAGAGGTTCCCATCTGATCTCTTTCCAGATATAGGGAACCATAGAGGCTACGGAGTAAAGAACAGTGTGTGTGGGGCGGGTATTCATTTTTTCCCTCCTGGCTACTTCTGGCAAGGACTGGATAATGATGGTAAATAAAGACAGTCCTCTCCCTGCTGGGGCATCGATTTGTGATGTGAGGGTAGGGGAATGAAGTACACAAAACAGTTTAACATAAGGTGAAAGGCAGCAGGGTGGTACCAGGCTGACTCTCATCACTTCTCACCCCCCACACCCACCCCCTAGTCCAAGTTATCCTCTGCTTCTCCTGAGTTTTTAGTTTCTCCTCGTTCTTTGGGGATTAAACCCAGGGCCTTGAGCATGTGAGGCAAACACTCTACCAACTGAGCTATATCCCCAGCCCCTGGATTTTTATTTTGAAACAGGGTCTCACTACATTGCCAATCTGGCCTTCAACTTGCTATCCTCCTGCCTCAGCCTCCCGAGTCACTGGGATTCCAGGCCAGCACCTCTGCTCCCAGATGCTCTTTCAGATTTTCCCTGGTTCTCATCTGAAGCTCCCTTTCTGTTCCAGGATCTCATCTAAAATATCATAGCACATTCAGTTGTCATGTCTCCTTAGGCTCCTCTCTGCTGTGACAGTTTTAGCAGATGTCCCTTGTTTTGCTGACCTCAACAGTGTGGGGAACACTGGTCCAGGTGTACTGTAGGACACTCTTCCATCGCAATTAGTCTGATGTTTTTCTATTTATTAGACTGGGGTTATAGGTTTTGGAGAGGAAGACACAAAGTCCAGTATTAAGGGTATAGCAATATCCGCTTGACCATTGATTCTGACCTTGATCACCTGGTCCAGGTGGATTTGATTTTTTTTCCCTTTGGTACTGGGGATTGGACCCAGTGGCTCTCTACCATTGATTTATATACTCAGCCCTTTTTACTTTTCATTTTGAGACAGGTTCTCACTAAGTTGCTGAGGCTGGCCTTGAACTGTCAATTCTCCTACCTCAGCCCCCAGTCACTGGGATTCAGGCCTGTGCCACCACGCCTGGCCAGGTGGTATTTGTTAGGTGTCTCCACTGCTAAGCTGCTCTTTCTTTCGGTCCCTTTCCACACTGTACTCTTTGAAGGAAGTCACCAAGTACAACTCTGCCCTAAGGAGTGGGGAGCAAGGCTCTTTGAGGGCAAGGTATCTACATAAATTATTTAGAATTCTATACAGGAGATATTTTCTCTATTTTGTAAGTATGAATTCATGGCTATTTTGTTTTTGGCAGGGGAAGGTACCAGGGGTTGAACTCAGGAGCACTTGGCCACTGGGCCACACCTGCAGCCCTATTTTGTATTTTATTTAGAGACAGGGTCTCACTGAGTTGCTTAGCTTACAAGGCTGGCTTTGAACTTGCGATCCTCCTATCTCAGCCTCCCGAGCTGCTGGGATCACAGGCACGTGCCACCCCGCCTGGCTTGTGGCTATTTTTTTTTAAAGAATATTTTTAGTTGTAGATGGACATAATACATTTATGTTATTTATTTATTTATACGTGGCGCTGAGGATTGAACCCAGTGCCTCAGATGTGCTATGCAAGCACTCTACCACTGAGCTGCAACCCCAGACCTCATGGTTATTTTATGCTTTAGGTTATAAACTGATGCTATTTTCTTCTGTTACTCAGATTGTTCTACTTTTAGCCATAGAGCTCTCCTGCAGCTGGCTCCGGTGTTCCTTTGACACGCTCTGTCATTGCGGGTTACCTTTTATATTCTTTCTCCTTTTGAGTACAACACTTTATTACTTTCTGTCCATGCCCATTTTTGTTTTTTTATTTTTTATTTCTTCTTTTTAGTTACACACGACAGTAGAATGTATTTTGTCATATCATATATACATGGAGTATAACTTCCCATTCTTGTGGTTGTACATGATATGGAGTTTCACTAGTCATGTATTCATATAAGAACATAAGGAAGAGATGGCCAGTTCCTTCTACTGTCTCTCCCCTTCCCGCCCCCTCTCCCTTCCCTCATTCCCCTTTGTCTAATCCAATGAACGTCTATTCTTCCCCCACCCCTCACGGTTTGTTAGTGTTCACCTATCAGAGAGAACATTTGGCTTTTGGTTCTTTGGGATTGGCTTATTTCGCTTAGTGTGACATTCTCCAGCTCCATTCATTTACCAGCAAACACCATAACCTCATTCTTATTTATGGCTGAGTGATGATCCGTTGTGTTACATACCACATTTTCTATATCTGTTCACCTGTTGAATTGCTCATAGGTTGGTTCTATAGCTTAGCTATTTTGAATTGAGCTACTGTAAACACTGATGTGGCTGTGTCACTGTGGTATGCTGATTTTAAGTCCTTTAGGTATAGACCGAGGAGTAGGATAACTGAGTCAAATGGTGGTTCCATTCCAAGTTTCCTGAGGAATCTCCATACTGCTTTCCAGAGTGGTGGCACCCATTTGCTGTCCCACCAGGAATGTATGAGTGTACCTTTTACCCCACAACCTCGCCAATATTTATTGTTACTCGTGTTCTTGATAATTCCCATTCTGACTGGAGTGAGATGGAATCTCAGTGTAGTTTTAATTTGCATTTCTCTAATTGCTAGAGATATTGAACATTTTTTCATATATTTTGTTGACCGATCGTATTTCTTCTTCTGTGAAGTGTCTATTCAATTCCTTTGCCCAATTATTGATTGCACATCCTTTTTTTTTTTTTTTTTTTGATACCGGGGATTGAACTCAGGGGCACTCGAACACTGAGCCACATCCCCAGCCCTATTTTGTGTTTTATGTAGAGACAGGATCTCACTGAGTTGCTTAGCACCTCGCCATGGCTGAGGCTGGCTTTGAACTCGCGATTCTCCTGTCTCAGCCTCCCTAAGTGCTGGGATTACAGGCTTGAGCCACCGCGCCTGGCTGATTGCACACCCATTTTTCTATGAGATGTTCATATTCTTTTTACTGCATGTCAGGCTTACCTTATATACTCTTTTTTTTTTTTTTAATTTTTTTAGTTGTAGATGGACACAATGTCTTTATTCTATTGCTTTGTATGTGGTGCTGAGGATTGAACCCAGGGCCTCACGCATGCGAGGCAAGCGCTCTACCGCTGAGCTACAATCCCAGCCCCCTTATATACTCTTGAATTTTATCAAAATGAGTCTTTTGATGAGCAAAAGATCTTAATTTTAAATGTGTCAAATTGTATTACATAATCAGTTCTTTTGTGACTTGTTTTGCTACTCCGAGGACTAAAAGATGCTTGAATATCTAAAACTATCTAGTATCTATTAATTCACTCTTTTTTACTAGGAATTGAACCTTGGGCCACATCCCCAGCCCTTTTTATTTTTTATTTTGAGACAGGATCTCCCTAAGTTACTTATGGCCTTGCTAAGTTGCTCAGGCTGGGTTCAAATTTGCAATCCTGCCTCAGCCTCCTGCATGCCCAACTTTGTTTTGTTTTTTGTTTTTTTTTTAAAGGAGAAGGCGTGGGGTGGGAGAGAGAGAGCAGAGAATGTATGTGTCCTGTAAAGCCTAAAATAATTACTATCTGGTTCTTTAAAGAAAGATTTTGCAGTTCCTTGGCATACATGATAACAAAATAAAGTATAGCTGGGTGCAGTGGTGCATGCCTGTAATCCCAGTGACTCAGGAGGCTGAGGCAGGAGGATCACAAGCTCAAAGCTAGACTCAGCAACTTAGTGAAACCCTAGGCAACTTAGTGAGGCTCTGTCTCAAAATAAAAAAAAAATTTTTTAAAGGATAAAAAAGGTTCAGTGATAAAGCACCCCTGGGTTCAATGCACAGTACCAAAATATACATATATATATATAAAACAATTACATACATATGAATATTACAATTAAGAACTGATGGGAAACTTGTGGAAAGAGCACACTGAACCCCTTAATATGGACAAGTAATACATGTTAGTAAAAATTTTAAAAAGCAGATGGGTTTTGAATATTTATTACTTTCATTTGAAATATAAGTTATTTGATTATAAATTTATATGATTTTTAATGACTGTGTTTAAAACTGGCTTGCAAAATTCCTGAAAATTTAACAACTAACTCTCACAAGCCAGTGCTTATTGGCTTCAGAAACCAATGTTCATCTTTTGTTTAGAAGTTCTTTAATGTCTCTTAATAAAGCTTTTTTATTTTCCCGGTGATAAGTTTGAACATAATTTGTTATATTTTTAGGTACTCGATATTTTCTGATGATACTGTAAGTGGTATCTATTTTTGCATTTTTGTTTTTTTGTTCCTGGTATATAGAAATATAGCTAAAATTTCTGTGTAGTCATTTGATTAAACTCTTCTATTATTTCTAACAATTTAATCGTATATTCTTTTGTATTTCAATATAAATGAACACATTACCTGCAAATAATATTTTATTTCTTTTAAATCTGTATACTTATAACCTGTTTTTCTTTTTTCATTTGCCTAAGATTTTTAATAGATTGCTTAGAGATGACAAGTGGCAATCCTTGTCTTGTTCCTGACTTTAAAGAAACTGACTGTAGCAGGGATCCTAAATAGGCTGAAATATGGATTCATTGAATTTTAAAAAAAATCAGTTGCGTAATGTAGCTATGGTTACCAGAATTCTAAGTACCTTTCCTCCCACATCACAGATCCAGCTTCAATCTGCAGGCTTTGTGCGATTTGAATGTTAGGATAGACTTTGTTGGGCATTTGCTGCCATCTGGTGGTTATTCTTCTTCACCGCAACTTGGAGAAAATCCCAGTTCAGAGCCAAAAGGTGAAGACACTTTTCCTTCAGAGGCTGGAAAGCAGTTCCAAGATTCATGGCTCGGCTTGTGAGAGGTGTGCAGGCAGGACTTCGGGAAGGTAGGCTGGTGTCATGAGCTGGTGCAAACAGTGACCTGTGCACTTTCCATGGGCCTCTTTGTTTGGACTCTAAGGAATTTTTAGGACATCCACTCTGCCTCCAACTTTGCACTGCTTGAAAGTCCCATTTGGAATGCATTTATAATTTACCATCAAGTAGAACTTGCTTTGTGAGGGCATTTTTGAGAATTCCATAGCATACTACTTGAACACGTGGTCAGACACCTTCAGGATGCTATATGTTGGGGATATCTTGTCTTTTTTGGGGGGGGGTGCCAGGGATTGAACCCAGGGACATATGCATGCAAGGCAAGCCCTCTACCAACTGAGCTATATCCCCAGCCCAGGACATCTTATCTTAAAGTGGTGTTTTCCAAATTTATCTGATTATAAGAACCCGAAAAAATGGATGAAATAAGCCTCAAGTGGACCCTTCTAGCAGACTTGGGAGTGAGGCCATGGGTGCTTCTGACATGAGGTGTCAGAGCCATTGCTATGGTGACTGTATGCTGGTTGACCTTGAGGATGATGAGTTTTCCTGAGACTCAGTTTCCAGGCTTGAGTCCCCTCCCTATCCATCTGGGCCCAGCCAAAATGGTTGTTCAGGGCTCAGTTCCACAGCTGTAATTAAAGTGAATACTATTTAATAGTGATAATGACGTTTAAAGAGGCCTGGAGGTAATTCAGGTGAGTGCAGCTAGAACTTTGGTCTGGTTTCCACACAGCAGCCAGATTCATCAAGTTTATGTCACTCCTGGGCTCCAAACCCATCAGTGGTCTGTCACTTCTCTGGTAGGAGTCAGAGTCCCTACATCAGTCTTCAAGGGCCAATGACTCCCTGCCACCAGCCACAGTGGCCTCATCATTCAAGATTACCCAAAGTGTCCTGCCTAGGGGCCTTTGCTCTTCCTGTCCCTAGTACCTGGGGTGCTTGTCTGGCTGGCCCCTCACCTCCCTCAAGTCTTGGCTCACCTCATCACCTTGGCTTTAGTATTTCCCACCTGCCATCATCTAGTCTTTTATGTTTCTACTTGGGGCTTTGTCTACCCGCCACCTTGACAAGACGCAGCTCTTTCAGGGCAAGAATTTATTTTTTTATTCTATTTATTTGTTTATTGGTACCAGGGATTGAACTCAGGGGCTCTCGACCACTGAGCCACATCCCCAGCCCTATTTTGTGTTTTATGTAGAGACAGGGTCTCACTGAGTTGCTTAGTGCCTCGCCATTGCTGAGGTTGGCTTTAAACTCGCGATTCTCCTGTCTCAGCCTCCCTAAGTGCTGGGATTACAGGCGTGCGCCACCGCACCCAGCTAGGATTTATTTTTAATGGAAAAAAAAATCTTTCTTACTGTAGATATTAAGTGGTAGGGTGTAAACATAAGAAATGAGGCAGGCAGATAGAAAAACAAACTTACAAATGAAAAATGTCTCTTTGGAAACACAGATATTATTTGAAGGAAACCATTTAAAAGGCATCTAGTTATGGTAAAAGATGCTTTATAATTATGGCTTTAAAATGTTCAACCTGGACTGCGGTGGTGGCTCAGTGGCAGAGTGCTTGCCTAGCATGTGTGAAGCACTGGGTTTGATTCTCAGCACCACATATAAATAAATAAAATAAAGATCCATTGACAACTACAAAAAAAAAATCAACCCAATAACCAATCAAAAAAATTTTTTAAAAAAAAGTTCAATCTTTTTGGCTTAGTACATGAAACCATATAATAATCTCATATCTGGCTTTCATGGGCTTGATACAATCTGATTTATATTCCCTGCTTGTTACCTCATTGATTCAGTCAAGGAAGAAGCAAGATCAGCCAAGGACAGTTGTGACGTCACTACCCTGGACTCCAGAACAGCACACAGGAGAACGAGTGCTGAGAAATGTCACACGTAGGTACTGCTGTGGCTCTAATGGAGCAAGAACTTAGCCTCCGGTGGTTCTGGGGACAGTGCCAAATGTGCCACCCGCAGGCCTAGGGTCAAGAACTGCCTGGGCACATCCCTGGGAGGTGGTCACTTATTTTGTTCTAGTTTAGTGCCCAGAACTATGCCTGGCATGCAGCAGGTGCTCAGTAAAAACAGATAAGTTCAAAAGAAGCCTACGTTGCCAGTGAAATCCCAGGGGTGCTGGAGGTGGCAGGGATGGTCAGGAGATCCCTACGATACTCGAAGAGCCTCAGGTGGGGAAAGAAGGGTGTTGGGAAGGACCCCTTCTATTCTGGTTTTTCCCTCCTGTTTTGGTACTGGGGATTGAACACAGGGCACTCAACCACTGAGTCACATCCCCAACCCTTGTTTATTTATTTATTTATTAAAATATTTTTTAGTTGTAGGTGGAAACAATATCTTTATTGATTTATTTTTATGTGGTGCTGAGGATCGAACCCAGTGCCTCAGGCATGCAAGGCAAGCGTTCTACCACTGAGCCACATCCCAGCCCCCCTTGTTTATTTTTTATTTGAGATAGAGTCTGGATAACTTGCTGAGGCTGACCTCGAACTTGCAATCCTCCCGCTTCAGCCTCTTGAGTAACTGGGATTACAGGTGTGTGCTGCCCGGCTCTCCTCTTCTGCTTTGAAGGATTCAGAACAGTGTAAATGATTACTGTTGCCCAGGGACAGGGGGTGGGACAGGGGGTGGGACAGGAAAAGCTGCTGGGGGAACAGTGCTGTGCAGAGGGCCTGCCTTGGAGAAGTTCACTACCAACTACAGGGCGAGTACCTGCTCCGCCCATGTGGGCCAGCATGGTGTGTGCCTACCATGGGGGTCTCAGAGCACACTGAGAAGGAAGCTGTCTGGGCTTGGAGCATGGGGGTGGGGCAGGAAACCTTGGGTGAGGCCTGGGGAAATGAACAGGATGCAACAGGGGTGGGTGAACATATTTTGGGACAATAATGAGATTTAGTTTCTTTCTTCCTTCTTTTCCTTTCCTTCCTTCCCCAGCCCTGATTGCTAAAGTCTCTTGGTAGAAAATTCGTAAATTATAGAAAAGAACTAAAATCATATTATCCAGAGATAGTCCTTGCTAACATTTCAGTGTGTGTTCATGTAGGATATTTTGGGTGGTATTAATTTTTAATTGTGCATAATACATAAAGATATTCTTCTTGTAAAACATTAGAACATTCCAGAGACGTCTCTCCTCCTCTTAGGCAGCCAGCCCCACCCCTGGTCCTTTTTTTCCAGCTTTTGTGTCTCAGGTGATCACTTCATAGGGGCAACAAACATCCTTCCAGACTGTTCTCTGCATATATGGAGATGTAGATAGCTGTTTTATTAGTTAAAACTATATTTCTTTTTTAAAAAATTTTTAGTTGTCAATGAACCTTTATTTAATTAATTTATTTATGTATTTATATGCAGTGCTGAGAATCAAACCCAGTGCCTCACACATGCTAGGTAAGCGCTCTACCACTGAGCCACAACTCCAGCCCCAGAACTATATTTCAAATTCAGCTGTGTGCTTGTATTTTTCCATCTCTCATGTAAGTACTTTTTCTGTCTGCTTGCACATTTACCAATAGAAAATATTTTATTGGGCACTTTTTTTGGTACCGGCCATTGAACTCGGGGGTACTCAACCACTGAACCACATCCCCAGCCCTATTTTGTATTTTATTTAGAGACAGAGTCTCACTCAGTTGTTGAGCACTTTGCCATTGCTGAGGCTGGCTTTGAACTCACGATCCTCCTGCCTCAGCCTCTCCAGCTGCTGGGATTACAGGTGTGGGCCACCACACCTGGCTCATCTGTCTTATTATGCAAAATTTCAAACGTATACAAAAGTAGAGAGACTAGTCTAGTGAGCCCCCTTGTTCAGCCCCAGCCTCAACAAATATTCACATTTTGCCAGACTTTGTGTAGCCTGGTTATTGATGGGCTAACACTCATCATAAGCTAGAATTTATTCAGCCCATTTCTTATTGTTGGAAAAAATATAAATATTTTGTCACAACAGCCACAGGATTTCTGTGTCCTGCCATTAGTAACAGAACAGGAGGTTTTTGCTATTCTGCTTGAGGTTTCGCCCTACTTCCCACTTAGCCCGTCACCCCCTCATCCACCTCAGTGTGGTAGGAAGTTGTCTCACCTCGCAACTCTCAAATGCAGAGCCAGAGACAGGTGCACGCGACCTATCGAGCTATTGAAAGAAGGAGGTGAAGAGAATGCAGAAGGGCAAAAGGAACCTTGAAACATTCTGCAGAAGCACATACCTGCAGTCCCAGCTATTCTGGAAGCTGAGACAGGAGGAACACAAGTTCAAGGTCAGCCTGGGCAATTTAGTGAGACCTTGTCTCAAAATGAAAAGGGCCAGGGGCGTAGCTCAGTGGTAGAGCACCCCGGGGGGTTCAATCCCCAGTGCAGAAAAAAAACCTAAATAAATGAATAAATAAACAAATCTCCAGTTGTGCCCTGATTTCCCAGGTCTCTGGAGTCAAACTCAGGCCTCAGGATTGTTTCTCTGTGAGACAAGGGCATGGACTTTTGTCCCATCTGTCAGTCGCTGCCTGGCATGCTAATGGGGCAGAGTCCCAGGGTCAGGTGGCAACCGCAGCCCTCCTAGCTGCTGAGGGACCAGTGATAGCCTGGGAAGGAATGGGGGACACCCAGACACCCAGACACCCACGTCCTGCTGGTGAGATCCTTGCTGACACCCACTTGCGAGGGAGGTTTCAAGAGAAGCATCTGTGAAGGGAAGGCAGAGCATCAGAGCTCCTGGATTAAACTGGAAGACTCAGGGCTGGCGAGGCAGGAGGCAGGACATGAATCTCTTTTCTTTTCATTATCTTGCTGCAAAGCCCCCAAATGCCCAAGTTCAGGCTGCAGCTAGATATGAAATGAAGGATAGGCCACATGATAGCCCGGATGGAATTTTAAAAACAAAACACACACACACACACACACACACACACACACACACACACGTCATTAGAAAGACATCAGGAGACAAAAGGGAGATGGAGGAGAGATGATCTCTCAAGCTTTGGCAGATGAATGAGCCTTTGAAAAAAGCTTAGGAGTTTCTGAGGAGGCCCTAGTTAGCCTGGACCGATGCTGTTGGTCAGCAGGGACAGAGTATGTAGAAGAGAGCCTCTGAAAGGTCAAGTTCAGTGCTTGGATTTGGAAGGGTGGATTCTTACAGGGTGAAATACCCTCATCCTTGGAAGGCCCCGGCCTGACCTTCTGAAGGTCGCTGGATTGCTGCCTGTCCTGCTGCAAGGCACCCAGAATTGAAAGGAGAGCAGACGTTGAAATCCACACCCCTGGACGGTGCTGCTCCCCAGACACGTTTTATTTGACTAGAATATTGATTATGAGAATCTAGATCTTTAAAAAATCTGGATTTTAGCTGGATGTGGTGGCACACGCCTGTAATCCCAGCACTTAGGGAGGCTGAGACAGGAGAATCACGATTTCAAAGCCAGCCTCAGCAACGGCGAGGCGCTAAGCAACTCAGTGAGACCCTGTCTCTACGTAAAACACAAAATAGGGCTGGGGATGTGGCTCAGTGGTCAAGTGCCCCTGAGTTCAATCCCCAGTACCAAAAACAAAAAAACAAAAAGCAAACAAAACTGAATTTCCAGGAGCATTCAGTCAGCATCCCTGCATGGTCCCCATGGGACCATGTCAGAAATGGCTGCCCCAGAGTTCCTGCCCCATTCCCCACTATTTCCTAGGGCATTACACCTGCCACTTCATTCATTTGCAATTCCCTGGCAGTGTGGCTTGAAGAAGTCCAACCTCAATCATCTCTCTCTCTCTCTCTCTCTCTCTCTCACTCTCTCAGTTATCTTTTGAGCACCATTCTCTACTTACAGCTACAACAGGGAAGTTGTCTAACAGGGAAGTAGAGGATGCCGGGGTGGGTAAGGACCAGCAGGGTAAGGATGTGAGCCCTGGAACCTGGCCTGCTGGCTCAGATCCTGTCTCCATGCGGCCTGTGTGAGCCAGGCAAGTTGCATTATCCCTTACTATGGGGATATCAAAATGAATAAAGGCATATAAAACTGAGCATTTGTGAGGTGCTCAGTAAATGTTAGCTATTCCTGTGATGGCTAGCGCTGGACACCAGTGTCATAGGCTTCCTCCTGCCCAGGGGCCCTCCCAGGGTTTTGCTTTCACTGGCCATCACTGGCCATCAGTTACATCTGCCCTTATCAGCCACAGAGATGCTCTCCCAGCCGAGACTGGTACAGCAGCAAGACCTGGGCTGCAGCATTTGCCCAACTTGGGTTCAAATCCTGCTTCGTTCTGTGGCTACATGACCTTGGGCAACTTCCTCAGCAGAAAAGTGGGGATCCTCTGAAGGATCTTTGGAAGGACTAAATTACGCAGCATTAATAAAGGATCTGGCCTATGAATTCCTTTCCCCTAACGTTCTTTTCCTTAGAATAAAGATCCTATTATAATCTAGTGTTCATTGTTCCAGAGCAGCAAGAAATGGTGTTAATTCCACATACGCTAATTGTGCACTGGGGGCGGGGGGTAAAGTGTGCAGCTAGATAAAGACAAATACCAACCCTGCTTTCTGTTAAGGAGCGATTTTGGGGATACCAATTCCTACACTCCCTGCTCAGTGAATGGAAGACAGGCGGCAAAGAGGCCTCTTTGCCAAACCAGATTGCAATGGATATCTTTTACAAATGTCACTGCCGTTTGTTGTTGGCAGGTGGAATGAACCAATGGACTAGCCTCCTCAAACTCACAGCACAGGGGCTGGGGATATAGCTCAATTGGCAGAATGCTTGCCTTGCATGCACAAGGCCCTGGGTTCAATCCCCAGCACCACAAAAAAAAAAAACAAAAAACAACCAAACTCACAGCACAGAAGGCATTGCTTTTCTTCTCATGTTATTACGAGGTATTTTTTCCCCATTCATTGGACACACTTGCAAGTGCTTATTGTGCACAAGGTTTTGCTTTTAACATATTTTTTATTTATTTCTGGTCATTAATTTCAGAAAAAAACACAATAGAAAAGTTGACTCTCACTAGTATGGATTTCCCTCTGCAGTACTGAAATTGAACTCAGGGGTGCTTACCACTGAGCTATCTCCCCAGCCCTTTTTATTTATTTTTTTTATTTTGAGACAGGATCTCAGTAAGTTGCCTAGCCTGACCTTGAACATGTGATCTTCCTGCCTCAGCCTCCTGAGTCTCTGGAATTACAGGTGTGCGGTGCTGTGCTGGCTCATTAGTATAGATGTTTTTAAAACACCAGAGAAATTTATTATTAACAAATTGAAACTATATTTGAATAAGTCTCTTCCGTCACACCTTTCTGTTTTAACTGAGCCATAAAATCAAAGATCAGATTCCCCAAATGCAATATGAAATACATTACAAAAAGTAAATGCTGGGAAAACCTGTATGGATTTTTAAAAAAAGTAAATAAATACACCTTTCCATTAAAAAAAAATCACATCATCAGCCAGATAGATAAAGAGAGTTGGGTTCTCAACCAAGTGCCTTAGCTCTTTCCTAACTTTTCCCCTGATATTTTCAGCACTGTTTTTCATTATCTAAAAACAAAGACAATGTCTAACATAGCCATCAGCCCTGGGGGCTGCAGCCTCCGGAGTGTCGACTATAGTGTTGGTTCACTGACGTCTAATCTGCCTCGTGACCAGCGCTTAGCACCCTCTCACTGCAGGTAAAGTTGCAGCACAACACAGTTTCAGGAAGGTTTCCCCTGCCCTCAGCTGGACTGAATTGGCTGACCACCCAGATGGGGCCACGTTGAAGAGCTGGTCTCACCCTGCTATGCCACACTCGACACTCTGAGCCCCAGTTTGGGTCGAATGCTGGGGCTGTCGGTTCTACTGAGGAATCCAAACTCTGCTTCAAGCCATTTGATAACTTGAGGGGAGCGGCTTCGTAATTCTGAGAGTCCCCTGAAGGGTCATTCACATTCCTTGAGCACCCCCTAATGGGCACAAAGTTTAAGGTGACATGCCACTGCCTTTAAGAGCTTTCAGTCTAGTGACATTTGTGGACAATTGCAACGTCCTTTGCGGCATGTAGGGTGCTTGGCAGTTTTGAGCTGGTGAGGCAGGGAAGCCTCAGCTCAATTCTAAAGTTTAGTGGCAACAGGCTTTACCAGAAATAGTTAACACTTATTGAAAAAGTGTTAACTTTTAAGTTAACACTTATTGAACACTTACTATGTGCGAAGGCCTGTTCTAGCCTTTCATTAGTTCAATCCCTTTAACAACCCTTCATGGTAGGTTATTAATATTCCTATAAGAATACCTACAGTATGCTGGGCGTGGTGGTGCACACCTGTAATCCCAGCAGCTCGAGGATCGCAAGTTCAAGGCCGGCCTCAGCAATTTAGGGAGAGCCTATCTCAAAATAAAACATAAAAAGGACTGGGAATATGGGTGGGAGGACCAAGTCACCCTCATCTACTATTGTCCTCCTGGGTTTGTCCTCCTCTGAATTCTAAGTGTGGTAAATGGCTACAAGTCTGTTCCTGTTTTCTACGTTCACTCTTGGGGACACTTTTCTTTTGTCATTCTTGAAAACTCCAGCTTTTTTTTTTTTCCTTCTTGAAACTCCAGCTGCAAATACATTTAATAATCAACCACAACAGAGCCCTTGACAGATGGGCCTTGGAACAGATGGCTTCATTGAAAGGCAGCCATTGAAAATGGAGGGTAATTTGAGCCAATCAAGAAGATGAGGTCTCTTGGAGGCAAAGTTGCTACAAAAACTGGAACCATATCTCACAAGCTCCCTTGGTACACTTTTTTCCCTCACAGATGAGCCTTCCTGGGGGTGGATCCAACTTTTTTAAACATCTGGAATGTTGAAAAGGAAGAGAGAGAAGCCCTGGGGACTTGTCAATCAAATTCACTTTCCTTTTGGCAAATTCAGCATCAGTGACAAATTGCCCAATTTGACATAAACAAAGTTGATAGACGTCGCCAAAGCTGTTTCTAAACAGCAGCAATGGAGAGATGTGTAGGATGGGTTTTTTTTTTTTTCTTTTCACTCAACAGTCAATATGTTTAATAACAAATAAAATAACCAGATGTTTGAAAAAACCTACCACCTTCACAATGTCATCTGATTGTTAGCTGCTGATGATTAATGAGAGTGTGGGATTCATTCCAATCTCAGTTCAGAAAATTGGCAGTCAAGTCCATTTAAGTACTTTGAAGCCAGGCACAGTGGTGCATGCCTGTAATCCCAGGGACGTGGGAGGCTGAGGCAGGAGAATCTTAAGTTCAAGGCCACCCTGAGCAAATTAGTGAGACCTTCAGCAACTTTGTGAGACCCTGTCTCAAAAGAAAAAAGAAGGGGCTGGGGCTATGGCTCAGCGGTTGAGCGCCTGCCTCGCATACGTGAGGCACTGGGTTCGATCCTCAGCACCACATAAAACAAATAAAGGTATTGTGTTCATCTACAATTAAACAAAATATAAAAAAAAAAAAAACCAGAAAAGGGATTGGGGATGTAGCTCAGTGGTAAAGCACCTGTGGGTTCAATCCTCAGTACTCCCCTCCCCCACACACAACAAGAACTTTAGGTAGCTCAAGAATTCCAGGGTTCTAAATTCACCTCTGAGGCTTTCTTAGAGTCGACAGTGCAAGTGCTGGTCGACATAGTCCCTTCTGGAGCTTAGATTCCCCCAGGATACAGGATGAGCATAAAGCCCTTCCTACCCCCAGCTGGTTGCAAGGTTCAAGAGGAATAATAGCCATGAATTGCTTTTTCTTTAATGTTCTCAGTTTATTCAGAAATAATTCCATCCCATAAAATGTACACATCCTAAGTGTACAGCTCAGTAACTTTTGGCACAGAACTCCTGTGTTGATACTCAGCTCAAGATGTAGAATATTCCTAGCCCCGAACTCTCCAAAGTTCCCTGGGCCTTTTCCTGGTTAATGCATCCAAGGAATAATTCTCACCTCTATCATCATAGATTAGCTTTGTCTATTCTTGAACTTGATATAAATAGAGTTGCACAGTATTTGTTGTTTCATGTCTGGCTTTCGGTTGACATAGTGTTTATGAGATCCATTTATGTTGATGTAGCAATTAGCAGCTCACTCCCTGTCATTGCTGTACGCTGGTTCGTTGCCATACCACAGTTCTCTTAGCCATTCGTCCCCTGCTGATGGACACCTGGGTTGTTTCCAGTTTTGAGTTATTATGCTTTGTGGTTGCTACTGCTGTTTTTTTGAGATAGGGGTCTTGCTATGTTGCCCAGGCTGGTCTCGAATTCTTAGGCTCAAGGATCCTCTTGCCTCTGTCTCCTAAGAACCTGGGAACATAGGTACATGCCACTGTGCCTGGCTTGAGTTCTTACACATAAAGCTGCTAAGAACATGTTTGTACAAATGTTTGTGTGTTTTTTTTTTTCTTAG
>PVHX01016549.1:0-42931 GCA_004024805.1 Geosciurus inauris | reverse complement strand
ACAACAGCCAGACAAAAGTAAAGACTTAATGGAGTTTCTAATATGGGAGGATATATGGACAAATAAAACCATCATGATAACTATAAGGTAATAATAGTAGCTAACCAAACCAACATTTATGTGTTTAAATGAATTAACTAATTTAGTCCTTAATGACAACCTGAGAAAGTCAATATTTAAAGCCCCATCTTAGTAAAGAGAAAACAGGGACAGAGTAAATATCTTATCCAAAATCAAATATCTGGGAAACAGCAGAGCTAAAATTTCAACCCAGGTGATCTGCTGCCAGGATCTGTGCTCTAACCATGATACATATCACAGCTCCAAATTCTGTAATAAGGGAAGTGCTGGGTGTTGCAGTGCACAGAGATGAGAATTAATCTGGAAGTGAAACAGGTTCTAAAAACTACCTGAGAGAATGGCATCCACATTAACATTTGTTAATAACACAGATGTAAACATTCTACAAAAGCAAGCATCAGGAGCTAGTGCAGGTCCCAGCTATATTTGAGCCAAGATTTGGAAGGATGAGTGGAATCTGGGCTGGAAGGAAAGAGAATGATTTTCCAAGCTGAGGGAACACAATAAGCAAAGACAGAAAAGCTGCTTTGACTATTTTCTTCCTCTGAAAAGCTCTTATACTTGCTATACAATTGAAAATAACTGAAATTGATTTACTGATGTAAAAATTCCCAGGAGGGCAGCTCTTTCTAAAGGATATTGAAAGCTATGTAAATAGAATGTTTGACTTTTAAACACCTCCTTGTGCTCAAAATTCCAAAGTTACTTAGAGCCCACAGACCATTGATTGCATCATTTTTCCACTGCAAAAAGGTTCTCAACACAAAAATATGCAGATGTAGACATAAAAGTAATAGCTAATATTTATAAACATTTACTATTGTGTCTGGCTTGGTCCTATGAACTTTACATGAATCACTTTATAAGTGAGATATGCACTGTCATTTTCTTTATAGAAATGAGGCAACTGAACCTTTGAAAGATTAAGTACTTTACTCAAAGTCAGAGATGAAACCCAAAATGGAGATTAGGTCAAATATCAAAGCCCGTGTCCTTAAGTATTATGCTATATGTAACTGAGTTCCACAGAAAGGTTTTACCAAACTTTGATGCTTTGATGTTGATCCTGATAAATATAAACTGCCTTGTCTTTTTTTCTTCTTTTTTAAATACAGTTTAGTGATCTTGATTAGAGTCCCAGCTCTACAACTTTCCACTCTTGGATAAACATTTCACCTCTCTGAGCCTCAGCATCCCATCTTTAAATAGAAGGGATTAGTCTACATAGTGTCAAGATCCTTTCTTGCTAAAAAGATCTATGATTTTGGCTGCCATGGTGGTACATGCCTATAATCCCAGCTATTGGCGGCAGCGGTGGGCGGGGGGGTTGAAGCAGAAAGATCCCAAATTCAAGGCCAGCTTAGTGAGACCCTGTCTCAATACAAAGTAAATTAAAAAGGACTGGGGATATAGCTCAGAAGTATAGTGCCCTAAGTTTGATCCCAGGTACCAATAAAAATAAAAGTAAAGATCGATGGTTTCATTTTTTTAAAGAAAGGCATTTATCATTCACTATCTCACATTTTTAAAAAAGAGCATTTTAAAATAGAGTAAATTGAAAACTTAGAGAATTCAAATTTAGTCCAATTGGGTGGAAATGTAAGCTAAAGTCATCTGAAGGATTGGCATGGCATGCTCAATGTGCTGAATTATTTGCTGCACCTCGGTAAGGCTGAACATCCACCATATTTTTCACTCATAACTGAGGGCTAGTGACACAGCTCATTTCCTCATTTCAAAAAAGATTGATTTTATCCCTGGGAAAAGGTGCACATGAGCTGGAAAAAAATGAATGTTTGTGGGAACCAGGAGCATCAGTTCTCATTCTATTAAAGCATCAGCTTATGTTGCACTTAGGCGGTGCTTACTAAATTCAGGGTTGCTCAGTCTTTCATCTAGAATGCCATGTGTTTGTGAAAAGGAGCAAGCTGTCTCTCTTAATCCAAGAGCCAAATGTGAAAATTCCTCAAGTGTCAGTTTGAGTTTTAGTGTGCATGATCTTAAATCTCATGGACTGTGTCTGCTCAAGGTATGCCTCCAAGAGCTCCTCATTCACTCACACCTACAGTCAGAGGAATAACCAAATAACCTGAAGGTGGCCCCACAGAGGGTGGCTTCTGATCTCTTCAAATTTGCTCTCTCCAGTCTTCCCTGTCTCGTTTGTCTGGGTGTCTCATCTACCCTAACCAGCTACAAGTGGGCCCTAATGTAATAAAAATCTGATCCAGATCACCCCTGAGGTATAGCTTCTGTCAATGGATTCTTTGGCACCATTACTACTGGCTAAACACCTGCTCAACTCATGCTCCATGTGAACCTTCTGGAAGGAAGCAGGAGGGCAGATGCAAAGCCGGTTGTGAGAAGGAAAGGAGACGGTGGGAATTTCTGCCAAGATATGTGGAGCAAAGTGTAATTATAATCTTACATTACCGCATCACTTTCCCAGACATGACTTTTATGCTTTTCAGAATTAGACAGACAAGTGCTCTTAACCCATTTTTAAAATGAGAAAGCTGACACTCAAAGGGTATAAGGTCTCATTGTTTTGTGGAGGTCATTGTGGGGGCAAAAAGGCAATGCCTTTTCCTCACCCTTCACAAGGGTCATGGCCCACATTGCTATAGAAAAAGACAGGTTAGCAAAAGAAAAATTTATTTAGCAAAGTTCAAATGATATGGAAGCCCTCAGAAATGAAATCCCAAAGACACAGAGATTGCTAAGTCTGATGAAAGAAGTAGATAATGATAGAGAAACATGATTGGACAAAAAGGAAATGATCTAATGGTAATAAACTGAGAGGGGAACACAGCAGGGCCTTTTGGTTTAGATTCTTCTTGGTCTCTCTGTGTAGCCTTCCCTCCCCCTTGGTTATAGAGCAGAGGCCCTTGGGAATGAGGGTCTTAGGATCTACTTTCAGGGGAGGTAGGATGGAACCTGACCTTTCTAAAGTTTATGGCTGGCTTCTGAAAAATAGAAGTTTTAGATTCTATGACCTGCCTTAGAGGAGAGGAATTCTGGTTTATATGACATATCTTAGAAAAGAAAAAGAACTAGGAGAAAGGATGGAGGGAGAAGATCTGAGATCCATGCTTCTAACACCCTCCCAATCTCCTTCTGTTCAAAGTGCTTTAGGGTAATGTTTTCTGAGCCCTGACACCACTTAATTCCTGTGGCTGCAGACCAAGTTCTCAGGCACAGCTTTGAGTCCGCACAACCAAAAAAAAGGACTGAAAATCTTCTATCCAACATTAACACCAAAACTTAAGGCAAGTAGTAGAGTGCCCTGGTTTTTGGATTAAAGTATACTGAATCTAAATTATTTCACAGATACTTCAGTGGCTTCTTTGGCACCATTACTGCCTGCTAGAACCATCATCTACTTTCCTCAATCTCAAAAAACACATACCCAAAGTCTAGGTTTTTATACACTACACTATGCTTGGAAATTAATAAATGCTCAACTACCCCTAAAATTGACTTTGTACCAAGTGGCATTAACACTCTTTGGTGATATCAGCTAGAATGTTGTCATAATGGCTCAAGGATAATGACTACCATGTAAATGGTACCTCCTGGAGCCATGACAGGTACAGTCTGCAGAACAACAGGAGGACAGCTTGGATCTCAAACAGTTTCTGGACTCAAGAATCTTGAAAGGATGCTACCTTGTATACAGACAACTAGAAAGGAAAAATTTGGAAGAAAATGTTCCATTTAGGCCAGGCCAGTACACAAATGCACTTGAATAGGGCAGCCAATATTCCTAAGAGTGATAATAACAACAAATAGTATTTAATGAGCACTTAATGTATAACAGGGAATAGTATGTGTATCTATTAATATATTTGATCTTCAAAACAGCCCAGTTACTGTCTTCAGTGTATGAATGAGAAACCTAAGGCAACATTACTAGAACTGTATAGATTCAATTGTTTTGTAATCTACATGAACATTATTAATAAAGAAACAACTACTTAGCCAGGTCTGCTCGATCCATTTATAGGAAATAGGTAATGGATATAACAGCTCATTTATAATTTTTAGATTATATTTTTATCAACATTCATTATCCATTACACTAGGAAACTGAGCTACAAGTGTCTATTTTAATAAGCTTAGATTAGCAGACTATATAGATTAACTTCCTTTACTGATAATTTTTGTGGCATTTCAAAGTAACCATTTTTCACCAAAAATCATTCCTTTACACTTGATAGGAATTCATACAAAAATTGTAAAAAGAGATGATATTTTTAAAAATATCAATATTGAGTGTTATAACAGATCATTTTAGTTCTAAAACATTTATAATAGTATTTCACCAAAAATTAGATAATTCTACTATTACAGAGTTATCAATACAGTAGTCAGTCTTATTTTCTTTAGTAGACTAACAAAGATGTTAATAAATTTTTAGCCTTTTTAACCTTTTTGGGGAGGGCTATATTTTTTTTATTATTAAGAAATCCACTTCTGTAACTGTCATGGTCCAGAATGACCTAACAATAATGAGTTCTAGAGGTAAACACATCTCACTCCAAAGTTTCTGGCCATAACTTTGATTTTCTTTCTTGACCTCCCTTGAAAACTCAGACTCCCAAACTCAATCTCTGCTCTCCCATTCCTGGCAAATGCCAAATCAATGAGGCAGGAGGTTTTTTTGGAGGAGGAGATAATTTTGTAATCTACTCTTTAAAAAATGTTTTTGTAGTTGTAGATGGAAAGAATGCCTTTATTTTATTTATTTTTATGTGATGCTAAGGATTGAACCCAGTACTTCACACATGCTAGGATTGCAGCATTGATTCCTACAGATCCCATGTTTGCCTTGTTAAAAGACTTTATTTTTATTCAAGTTTGGCTTTTGCTATACCAGTATTATTGCTCTATGGTCAGAAATATATGTCCTGTGTATGTCTTAATTTGGATCACTGTAACAAAAAGACCATAGATTGGGTGTCTTAAAAATTGGTATTCTTACAGTTCTGGAGACTGAGAAATTCAAAATCAAGGGGCCAGCAGAATTTGTGTCTGGTGAAATCCCTCTTCCAGAGTTACAGACAACCATCTTCTGGCTGTGTCCTTCTGATGGTTGTACCCTTCTGGGGAGAAGGGAGAGAAGAGAGAGAGAGAGAGAACACCCTAGTCTCTTTCTGTTCCTATAAGGACATTAATTAACTCCCAAAGGCCTCACCTCCTAAAACCATCCAGCTGGCAGTTATGGCTTGAAAGTAAGAATTTGGAGCAAAGAGGTGCATAACAACCTACTACTACCATGTTTTTCTTGATGTCTTATTTTTTAAAAAATGCTTATTTAAAAAAATTAGAGCTGGGCACAGTGGTGCATGCCTGTAATCCCAGCACTTAGGGAGGCTGAGACAGGAGAATCGCAAGTTCAAAGCCAGCCTCAGCAACAGCAAGGTACTAAGCAACTCAGTGAGACCCTGTCTCTATATAAAACACATACACAAAAATTAGAAATTCTGTTCCAAGTAAATCTAGGAAGAGTTGCTTTTTCTACTAAACTTTGTCAATATAACCAATACTTCTTTGCATACATTGATTCCTATGCAAAAAGAACTTGATACCAAATAGATTCTTGTTGAAACCATTATTCCAGTGTCAGCCACGCAAAGATAAAAATCAATAGAAGAAGGCCAAGTAGACAGATAAGTTATAGCCCATATAATGGCAATTGCCAGAGTATAGTGAGGAGGTTGAAAAATATCTCCTTGCTACATAAAAGAAGACAATGCAGAGGATCTTACTGGAGGTAGTTGAATTGTCAATGCAATGCTTGCCCTAAGTGGAAATATCTGCATTTGACTGAATCAGCCATTGGGTTTAATCATAGAGGATACTGAAGTATATTAGACATTAATTATAAGGTAATGTTTACCAAACTGTAGTCAGCCATCTTATTATTTTATTTAATATTGTACAGAAGAGAACTAGAAAAGCAAACAACCAAAGGCTCAGAATAGTAAACAACCTAAGTCAACACAATTCCTAATATACATACTCTGTCAATGCATTTTAAGTGGGCTACTGTGAACTTCATTTAATTGAATCAGTAAAGACATGTGGACCACAAATGATTATAAGCATCTTATTGCTTGTTTCAAACACCATTCATTAGTGAAAAGTAAGCACTTTGTTTTTCTGAACTCCCATTTCAATGCAAAGCCTAGGCTTAATTTGTTCTGAATTATGTGTCTGTAAAATTAAAAGGCATAAATCATATTTCTATATTCCACAACTAATATGCCAAATACATCCAGCAGGGGAAGACTGAAGGGACAATGGCATATTTTAAAGTAATGGGAATCAACAGAAATCTATTGACAATCTTATCATAAAATAAATAAAATTCTCAAATTAGCTAGCTGCTGTTTATGATCATACCTATTTTAAGTGCTTTTGAAGTGCTCTCTTATTGATTTATATATCACCAAGAAGTACCTAATAAAACTACAAGAACAGTCTGAACATTTTAGCACCAAGAAATACAAACCTATGTATCACACAAGGTGTGGGCCTTTTAAAAGGTTGACATTTTTATTCTCCTCCCAGCTCTATGATTGTCTGATCAAGACAAAAATGGGAAGGAGAGGAGACAGTGTAGAACACTAACAGAAATAAATGGCAGGCTTTGTGGTACTTCCGCAAGAATTATGCTCTTAGTGATAACTCGTAATTTGAATAGCACTTTTTAAACTGAAATGTGCTTTCACTTTTATCTTGTTTTGTGCCTTCCAAGTAAGTAAAGCAGGCATATTATTCTTCTTATTACAGAGATAATGAAACAATTTTGGGGAGATTCAATGACATATGCTCTAGTGAAATCAGGACTTGAACTGGTATTGTCTGAGTCCAGAATTTTTGTACTACATCCTGCTGCTGCCCCCATCACCCCCAATAGCCCATTTTAGAACGAATTGCCATTTGGGTAAATGGTAGAAGCTTGGTAGCAAGTTAAAATACTCTTGGCACTCTGATAAATGGTCTAGGCACTTAATTGGGATGCTTGCCAAGGAACAGAGTTAGTGCAGTGCATTTCCAATGGCCCTAAACAGCAGATGAATTGCACATCAATTTATTTAAATAGCAAGAAGGCGAGCCTATTCATGGCCATTACCAGGTGCGGATTGATGCCTGCTAGCATAGATTTCCCACTGTGAAGCCCTTTAGTCACTCCATGTGGCTTCCCCACTCCATTATGCCTGTTAAATGAATCAATCTTGCCTTAATATCATTCTTAAATATTTAATGCCAAATTACAATGCCGCCTTTTAAAATCAGTTGGTAAAATAAAAGCAAAATTTGTTCAGCAGGATGCACCCACCTCAGCAGCCTCCACTCTCCGCCATGATTACTGACTGGGGTGGGTTGTTTGCCCCAGGGGTGGGCCAATTAAGAGGATTTATTTGCTTGTGTAACAATCTAGGCTGCCGCAAAAGGAACTGCGGCTACTAAAAAGAGTGAGCAATTGAAAGCTTACTTTTCTGGTTGAATCCGTATTTGTTGTAATGCAGAGCTTGACCCAGAAAATCACTTCTAACACTTTATCAATGTGCACTCATTTATAGGGCTTATACTGGGCACCGTATGGGAGAAATCAAGATGTCACTTTCTGAAAGAACTTTGTTCAGGCTTGCTTCTGGGTGGTGCTTCAAACGCAAATGGTTTAATCATTGGACCTTTAAACAACTGCGTACTCAGGCCAAATAACTCAAGCCAAATAATTCAAATCAGCTTCATTGCTTTTAGGAGTTGATATGTAATTTCACATGCAGATATGGACTTGCTTTATCTTTTCTTTCTTCTGCTTTAACTATGGCAGTACATTGGAGTACATGCTTTTCAAAGCCTTTGGTCTCTCTGTGGTCATTTCTTCCCAAGATGGACAAAGTGACTCTCCTCTGAGTGTTCCTAGTTCACTGTTCTTTGGTCTATGTATCAATATTATTATTGAAGAATGAGGCACAGATGTAAAATAAGGATTTGTCCCAGCGTTATGGCTTGCTAAAGTTCTCAGTTATATAGATGTGACTTGTAGTCTTTTTTGTTGGTATATTATAGGGCCAGAGATCAAACCCAGGGTCTTATGCATGATAGATAAGTTTTCTAACCCTGAGCTACATTCCTAGACCTTTTTGCTTTATTTTCTTATTTTGAGAAAGGATCTCACTAAATCACCTAGGCTGGCTTCAGATTTGCAATCCTCCTGCCTCAGACTCCAAAGCAGCTGTGACTACAGCTGTGCCACCATGCCTGGCTGTGGTTTGTTTTCTTAAAAAGAAACACCTCATATCAATTAAAGGATTCTATCAACTACTTTTTGGTTAAGGAAAAATGTAGAACCTAGTAAGAAAGTATATATAGATATTGAGATAAAATTCTCCAAAGATTAAAATCCATATCCTCTAGCGGTAAGTAGTAACTTGGATACTTTCAAAATCTAAACATATTGAGATTAGGTAATCACAAATATTGAGGATATTGCAGGGAAGCGAAAATATAATAAAATATTTGGCAAGTAGCATTTCACTTAGAATCAGGGAATGTGGCTTCTAGTACTAGTTCTGTTGCTAACTATCTTCTTAACTTCAGGCAGCTTGCTGAGCCAACCTCAGATATCACACACCTGTAAACCAAGGGATTTAGACCTTGTTACTCCAAGTGTGATCAGCCTGGATGTTGTTGAAGTTGCAGGAAGTCTACCTGACCTAACCAAGTGCATCAAAATCTACATGTTAACAAGATCCATGAGTGACTCACATGCATAGAACACTGAACTACAAAACTCTGGCTACAATTCTAGTTGGTCTCATTTTAAATCAAGATCTTAATCATTGTTGTGGCCCCTGCCAAAACCCAATAGTTTTGTCTCCCAGAGAGCACACTCATGAAAGGACAAAAATCTGACTTTGATTAGCCTGTGCAGACCCAGGCAGGTTAAAAGCCACCTGCTCTGTGGGAGAAGCTTATTTGGGGGTGTTCAAATTCATGATGTTTCTCATGGAAATACTGCTTTATAACAGTCTCCCAGTCCAACAGAGCTGACTTGGACTTGGAGACATGAAAATGGCAACAGAATCATCTGCACCAGCTGCCTACTTGAGCAAAGTGCAGTTTGTGCACAGGGCCAATCCTAGCCAACCCTGGGGAAATTGGGCTAAAGAAGTTTTCAGTCCCACAGGGAGAATGGACTTCTCCTGATACCCTGAGAAGACTCACACAGAATCATTCCAAAAACTACAAAAGTTCAAGATGTCATTTTAAATACCTTTGAATAAATCAAGATGGCAGAACTTGGAAAAGAAATTCAAAACCTTAGACTTTGGAAGAGATTGTAAATTTATTATCTAGAGTTATTGAACATTATTATGTTCAGGTCACTATTAACATATTGATTATTTGAGTTGAAGGCATAGAAAAAGACAAATGCAAATTTCCCTGAATGCCCCTGATCTACCTAAAGATTGATCCTCCAAAAGTGACTCAGTTGTCAGTAACCCCTTCCACAATCAGCTAGGGAAAATCAGCTGTTATCACACCAGAGGAGACTATAGTTGACATCACAACTAGACCAACTTGGTCCTAAACTATCATATCTCCCATCTGTCTTCTAAGGACCCATTCATCTTTCCCAAAAATCATTACTCTCTCCTAAGTGAAAACATCCCTACACTCCTCTCCCTTAACGGGTTAGACAAAATATCAGCTCTGACAGGACTCAGGACATACCCCAAACTATGGCACTCTTGATTTTGACAAAGAACAGAAGCAGGAAGTCTCTCATCTTCCCTTGTACCCTTCTTCCAAGAAGAGAGCCATAGAACCAGCCAACCTTCCTCTAGGTAGGAAATAAGACCTTAAGACTCTCATTCCAGAAATTCTCTCCCTATACCAGAAAGGAAAGAATGTCCTTATCTCTGAAGACACAGTAATACTGAATAATCTGAACAAATGGGATTGCTAAATTCCCTCCAGCTTATAATCACTAGATTGTACACCCTGTGTCTAAACACACTTCTCCACAACTATCCACTTTTTCATCAAACTTAGCATAAAAATACACAGGTTTCCCTGTTTCTCTGCATGTTCTTTTCTGAAGGCTCCTTGGTCATTTAAGACCATATTAAGTAAATATGTGCACTTTTCTCTCATTAATCAGTTTTCTTATCTTAGTTGCCTCAGTCATAAACCTTGCAAGGAGTAAGAAAAGACACAGCTTTTTCTTACACCTCTCAAAACTCATTAGATTTTTGGACGATCACTTTTTTCCTTTCCCATCATGCCCCCATACACTCAATATTTAAAAGTAATAATTCACATTTCTTATCTCTTGTTAATCTGCCTGTTGTCAGTTATTTCATAGACCCAGATATCAATCTCAGGTGACAGAGGGGAAGCCTTTCCTTCCCTAGAATTTGCATAAAGAAACATAACAAGGAGAATGCAATCAAACCTAAAATTCAGGTTAGAATTACTTTAGTTGACATGATGGAAAGGTCAACGTGACTTTCCAGAAAATGGCATGCTGGAAACAGGCAATTTGTAGAAACGTGACAATTTGAAAGTCGAATTTGTTTCTTGGAAATTTTTTTTATATTCTTTCCCACCAGCACCAAGTTTAAGAATTCATCCTGAAAGAATGTATTCCAATGCCCTACTAGGATGATTTCAACTTGTTTTTTCTCCCTTTTTAGGCAGACTTTGTTCCACTTGCTAATTCAGGCACTGTGTGAGCAATTTCTTCTGTTGTTTTGATGGAATCCAATGTTCCTCTGCTCTTCAGGATGTGCTAATGCAAAGCACGCATTTGCTGCCTTTCTAATTCAAATGTTATGGCTTTATACTGCTTTATAATGAATCTCCCCGATTATGATTCTTTCTATGTAAGGCTCCTTAAATCTCCCTGGGACCCATATTCTGCACCTTTAGTTTGGAAATATCTAGATACACATGTCTAAAACTTGTTCTTTCTTCTGGGTGAAACAGAAAATAATTTAACTAGTTACCTCCCTCCCACCCCCTTTCTCTACAAACCCAGCATTCTCTACAAACCCAGCATTCATAGTTCCTTGCCAACAGCCTGCACTGAAGTGGCTTTCCATTGCTCAGAGACCTGTTTATGTTTTACAAAAAGCAGGAGGCTCTTTACAGAACTGGACCTTCGATCGGTATAATACATGTCACAAACAAAAAAAATTATTTGTTAGTCACAGTATGAAACATGTTAATATCTTTTGGGAATAAGACTATCTCAAAGCTGATGAGTGATTTCTATTTGCAGAGTCTCTGACTTTGAATTCACCCTGAAAGGTAATAACAGTAAATAAGATTTTATAGCTATGAAGACTGAGGCTCAGTCATTAGGTAATTTTGCAACCACAGATGTTTTAGACCTTAGGTGTCCTCTTGGTCCAGTTATCTGTTGTTACACATACAAAAACAGGTCCAGAGAGGTAAAGCATTTGGGCTCTCATGCAAATGGCTTTTTGTCTGTCTTGGCACAATGCTTTCTCTGTAATTCAATCACAGCTGAAGCTTATGACACGTTATGTTTGTAAATTGTGAAAAGACTCCAAAATGGCCCCCAGTGATGCCACCTCATGTCCTTGTCATCCCTTCTTGAGTTCAGGTGGACCTGTGACTTGTTCCTAACTAGTGGCATGGTGTCGAAGTAATGGAGTATTGTTTTGTGATTTCATTATTGTAGATCCTAACTTCTGGATGACTATCATTCACAACAATTTATTGTACATTTTATAAAGAACTAGAAAAGTTCAAAGGTTCCCAACACAAAGAAATGATAAACATTTGGGCTGGAGTGTGGCTCAGTGGAAGAGCACCTGCCTAGCATGTGCAAGGCCCTGAATTCAATCAGGAACAGCAAAAAATACATAAATAAATAAAAATATATACAATTATGTCAATAAAAAATTTATATAAAACACATTCTAACTTCTATTAAAGCAAATTAGGAAAATATGAAAATGGATGTGTCATTCACATATAACTACATGCAGGAAGCCATTAACTATTGTGGTAATGTAATTAAATCTTTGGAAATATTTTGATTATTATCATAATTGTTGTTCTTCTTTACTGTATAGTTTTTTTGTTCGTTTGTTTTGGAGGGTTTTTTGTTTTGGTACTAGGGATTGAACTTATGGGTACTCGACCACTGAGCAATATCACCAGCCCTATTTTGTGTTTGATTTAGAGACAGGGTCTCACTGAGTTGCTTAACGCCTCACCATTGCTGAGGCTGGCTTTGAACTCATGATTCTCCTGTCTCAGCCTCCCAAAGTGCTGGGATTACAGGCATGCACCACCACACCTGGCTACTGTATAGTTTTTGAGTTACTTAAGAAACAAACCCAGGTTAGCCAGAGTCACAAGTGTTATTGAAATAACACCATGCCAATATCTGTCAAGTAACATCATTATAATATATTATGGTGTTAATATAAAAAATAAAAATAGGGAGCAGACTTTAAGCTCACAAATATGATCAATTATCCCTTATCTTTGGGATTGTATGTTAGGGAATCTTAAAATTATTTCATGAACCCAATGGAATAGAGAAAAATAATTTATTGTTTGAAAGTCTTATTTTTGTGTAATTCCCTGAAACAATACCATCTTCTTAGGTCTGTACTTGAAGATGGTATCATGGCCCCAGGAATAAACTAGCCTTATCTGTTTTGCTTTGTTTTCTCCTTCATTGGACTTTGGCACAGTTGCAATAATTTTTCTCACTTATGAGTTATCTTTAAAGTTGGATGAGAGACAGCTGAATTGTTAAATCCTTAAATTTAAACTACAATAAAGCAACTGCTGCTTTTATGAGTGTTGAGATTGATCTGGAGATGCCCTGGTACCCTGACCCTCTGGGAATTTATGAGCTTGACGTGTGGAGGCTGAATTTTCCCTGCCCTACCTACTGTTGCTGCTCTGTAACCAATAGCCAACTAAAGGAATGAACTTCACACATTTACATTTCTGATTCTTAAAAATTAATTGGGAAGCTGGATGCTGTGGTGCACACCTGTAATCCTAGCAACTTGGAAAGCTGAGGCAGGAGAATTGCAAATTCAAAGCCAGCCTGGTCAACTTAGAGAAAATCTGTCTCAAAAAATAAAAAGGGCTGGGTATGTAGCTCTGTGGTAAAGCACTTACCTAATACAGGCAAGGCCCTGGGTTTACTCCTCAAAGGGAAATTATAGGGTGCAGTGGTGCACACCTGAAATCCCAATAACCAGGGACACTAAGACAGGAGGATCACAGTTCAAGGCCCACCTTGACAATTTAGCTAGAACCTATCTCCAGACAAAAAATAAAAAGGTCTGGGGATATAGCTCTGTGGTACAGTACCCCTGCATTCTACCCCAGTACAGCAAAATGGTAGGGGAGCTCAGAAGTATCAGAACCAGAGAATTTTAGAACTGAAGAAGATCTTGGAGGTAAACCAATTTGACTTCTGCATTTTACAAATGAATAAATTGAGAAGTTACATTGGCACAACGGAGGTGATTCAGTATCTCAGAGAAAATTACAACCAGAGAGATGGGATGAGCTCTTCAAGGCTGCAAAGCTATTATGTCCTGGAGTGCAAATCTGACTCTAAAATTTGAATTTCTGCCCACAACACCATTATGCCTTTCATAAAAGCCCTCTGGTGCAAGTATATGACCTATAGGATCCAAGAACAGAGAACTTTAGAAGAGAGACAAAGGAAACTCTGTAAGATGGCCTTTGCAGAGCAGATAGGGAAGGACTTTGCCAAAATATAATTTTTGAAATGTTAAAAATACCACTCATTCAGATATTTGGTGAGCATCTGTCACGGATTTGACAACTCACTAATGATGAAATCATCAGGATGGAAAAGCTGGTCCAAAGAGCATTTGCAAGACAGGTTTGTGTCATCATTCAGGAACACTGTCATGAAACAGGTTAACGACATTCAGGGCAACAAAACTACAATATTTAGACTTGTTTGTTTCTGCTGGAAAGAATATATTTATATCTCTACTGAAATTTGGAATTCATCAGTCTCCTAACTATACAGAGAAAATAGTAAACCAAACAAAGATACAATTCCTCTGGAGAAATATCTTCCTCAGATATTCCCCAGAGGTTTTGCCTGCTATTAGCAACTGTGTGTTGAAATCTACTCCTTGCCCATGACTTGAAACAGAGCTACTTTTTGATGCAATTATTAATCAAAGTGCACTGATAATTAGTGATGCTGAAGGTGGAGTTGACCTCTTATAAAAGCTAAAGAGTTAAGCAAGGATGTGGACATGAAGAGACAACCATGCTGCCTTGTCCGAGAGAGAATCCACAGAAGCAACCTCATGGCAGGCTAAAACCCCACTCAAAGTAGCATGTGTGTAATGGAAGACAGACATCTGGACACTAGCTCTCAATTAAAAGGAATTCTGGGTATACCATTGCTATTCTTGGGGGAAAAAAAATGAGTCCTCTCACTCTGTTTCCATCTTGTTCCTTACCTTAAAAATACGTTCTTACACTTGACTGGCTCTTGAGTTTTTTATTTCACCTGTAATTCCCTGAGATCTGCTGACAGATTTGATGTGAACAGTTTAAAATAATGAAGCTTAAAGAAATGGAAAATCATCTTTTCCCTTTTCCTCAATTGAAACAAGGTTGAAACTTTTCAAATGGAACATATGCCATAAAGAAAAAGAAAATCCACAAAACCATAATAAAAAATGTGAATACAATAGAGTCAATTTATAATATAGCTTTAATTAACCTGAGGTACAATATTGGAAGATATTGCTCTTGGGAACTAAAATATTTTCTTTTTATTATGTTTATCTGGGACCCCTGCGTAGAAAATAGTAAACTGCCTTTTCTCCAGCTTTATACTTCTCCTTTTCATTTTCGCACTTCATTTTCCTCCTCCTATTCTTTTGTCCTAGTGTGGAGTTTAAAGAGGTTCCAATAACAATTCACCTCTCTTCCTCCTATTTGAAAGTTACTGAGTTCAGAGGTACTAGATTCATTATTATTATCATTATTTTGTCCGTGTTTTATCTTACAAGGAAAATAGAAGTAAACACAAACTCCATAGACATTTAACTATCTATCCAACTGCTATTCTAAAACTAGCTTACCTCTCTATGCTACCAGTGGAACTGAGCCCCAAAATACCAATTGCTCCTGCAAAGCACAGTCAGAAGTCTATTTTAATTTCTTGTTGACTCATTATAAATGTGCTGGTTGGAAAAATAGATACCTCTTCCGAAAAGTATATAATGACTGAAAATGTTAAGGAATTGAGATCACTGATTGAGATTCATTAGCAATCTAGTAAACTCTAAACACTGATGGGCAGTAAATAGAGTAGCAAGCTTGAAGCTTCACAAAATAGGATGTAGGCCAATCACAGACTGTCAGTCGTACACTCAGCTTTATCCTAAGCACCTCCACTTTTTTTGAGATAGGTTCTCCCTGAATTGCCTCAAATTTGCCATCCTCCTGCCCCAGCCTTTTGAGTAGCTGGGATTACAGATGTGAACCACTGTGCCTGGCTCCAATTTTGCTTAATTTTTTCCATTATTCTTGAAGGTGTTGCTTAAAGTTTTCTCAACATCAAATAACAAAAAGTGACTCCCTAAATTAAACCAAAATATCTTATTAAATGGGTCCCGGGGTATCTCATAGAATTGAGGGAAGCATTGAAAAATCAAGAATCATAAATGCATTTAAATAAATTAATAAAAAAAAAAGAATTGTAAGAGACCAGGGCAGGGGGATATAGTGTAGCAGCTGGACTTTACAGACTCAATCATAACTTTTGAGATCAAATGGCAAATGGGTTATAATGCAACTGAAAAATATATATATATATAGGAAAAAAATATATGTATATTTATATATATAGAAAAATGTATATATGTTTATATATAGACAAAGGGAGAAAAAAGGCCACAGGTGGACCAAACAAAATGATCTCAGTTTTAAAAACAGAAATGAGGCATAATGTTCTAAGCAGACAGCAGATAATGATTTCCTCCATTACCTTTATCTGTTCCCAAATTAATACATATTGCTTATAGAATTTTCAAAGTTTTAAAGTAAAATATACCTCTGTTATAGGGTTATGAATGAATGGCCTCTTTAAGCACATCATTCATCAAAACACTGCCACAAGTTGTCGTTAACTGATTGAGATTCATTAGCATGCTAGTAATATCCGGCTCGTGGCCTGATATTCTAGACAAAGAGAAAAACCTCTTTCCAGGGTTGCTCAGCAGTATGTTGTCTCTCTGTGGCCTTTACTTGTATGAAATTTAAATGACTTTACCCCGCTGGGGGAAGAAGCCCATTCTGTCCTCTCTGCTTTCTTCCTTCTGTAGGAAGAACTGGCTCTTCAGGCTCTCTGTTCCCCTCTGCTATACTGCTCTCCTTTCCATGCATTCCCATTGGAACTCAGTTCTAGAAGACCCCATTCTTTGCTTAACACTGTCTTATTGGATCTGGGTAACAATGGGTGTTATTGTCTTTCATGGGACAGAAACAGGATTATCACTGCCTGACCAGGAAAATAAAATTTCACAGTGGGTTATCTTGGTTATAGAACAGCATAAAGGAGCTGTAGCACTCTACTTTGATGAAATTCAAATGTGATACCGGGGTGCCATAGTCTCAGAGCATACGAAGAGGAAAACCAAATATAAACATATACAAGATGATTTCTTTTGAGAAAAATATACTTGTATTGCTATTTTAATTTGGGTCACCAAAATTTTTCTTTCTTCTTTTTTTTTTCAATGTTTCATGGTTGTTGGGTTTTTTGTTTTTGTTTTTTTATGTAAAATAGACCTATGCTACTTGTATTATTTTAAACATTAAAAAGGTAAAATGGCAACTGCAGGTGGATTGCAATATTGGCAAGAAGAGACCATATTCACTCAAACACCCTGCTGCATCTTCCCATTTTACCAGCCAAGATTTCAGAAATAGTGGAGGCAAGCTGCACAGAGCAGAGCAGATGCGTCCTACCTTGGCCTGGCTTTTTTCTCACCCCTGGGTTCCCTACAGGGTCTGCAGCTGCTTGCAACATTCGCTGGCCAGACAGAATTCTGACAAATCTGGGGAAAAATAAAAAGTTAAATTCTTGCTGTGCCACTGTTGTACTTGGTGTGACTCTGACCATTCTTTTGGGCCCAGGACATGGTTCAGAAATCTTGTTCCTCCACAAACACTGAAACTGAGTTGCAACAGCTCAGTAGAATTCACTCTGGTCATCTTATACATATACATAATATCTCTATACCTACCATCATTCTACTCAATCTAAATACTCCATTAACCTGAGAGCATAACACAATAAGTGCTGGATGGGATGGGGAAGGAGAGCCACCCCCTAAAACCAGCTCTTGCCTAGGCTTACAGGGCATTTAAAGTTCTGCATAATCTATACTACTCGACTGACAACACTCTACTTTCACCTGAGTGACCTTCCTATCTTTTATATCTTGCTTCAGGGGGAAGGGTAAGGGGCAAGTGAGAGTGACCCTGCTGCCTCTGCTGTTTTCTCAAATGCTGAAGTGTCATATTTTGGAGTAGCATATCCTGAACCTTTCCATGATGAAATAGTGAATAATTATTGCCTTTTTTCTTTTTTGCCAGATTCTTTCTTTTCTGGGGTTTTGTTCTTAAATAATTCTATATTTCTTATTCCATTTTAAAAATCTAAAGGCTAAAATGATACCTTTGAAAATGAATTTGACATGAATCCTACCATCAATGGATCTAGTAATTTATAAATAAACTTATTAAATATTTGGCTATTTTTAGTTTTTAGGAAGTACCTCTACCTCAGGAAATGAGCAGTAATATTTACCCTGCACACTCTGGGGGTTGGGGAAGGATGAAATAGGAACCGTTACTGCCAATCATCTGGAATAGCTTGCTTTTCCTCGATTTAAAAACTCCATGGGTTTTAATAACCCTTAGTACTAAGCAGGAAGTTTTCTTTACCTTTATTTCTCTTTCCTTATACAGCAGGTTCTGCTCTCCAAGTATTCCAGTTCTAGATTGTTCTCCCATAGTTCCCTGTAGTTATAGCTGTTTATTTCTAGCTTTCACCTGCCCCTTCAGCTGATTCCTTTCTTTGTCCTACTATGCAGAACCACTGCTCTTTCTGGATCCTGAAGGCCATAAGTAATGGTCACTGACCAGAAGCAGGAAGGAGAAGCATGCCTGCCTACTCTAGCCAGCAACCACTTCATCTGTTATCTGTAGTTGGGACTGAAATTGAGAGAAATCCAAAATGACAGTGCACATCCTTAAAAAGATATTCAAAGATTGGTAGGGAAAAGGGCCAATGAGTTAGTCAACCTTCTGTCAGCTCATAGTTTCAAAGGTCTCAGTCCAGGGTCACTTGGCTCTTTTGTTTCAGGGCCTCTGACAAGGCAAGGAGCTCATGGAGTAGCAGAGATGCTCAGCTTGTGGCTAGGAAGGAAAGCGGAGAGAGAGGGGACAAGAGAAGAGAGAAGAAAGGGAAGAGAGAGGGAAAGGAGGGAGGAAAGGAGGCAGGCAACAGGTCCCAATATCCCCTGCAAAGGCACGCCCCAGTGACCTACTTACTCACAGGAAGCCTCACATCCTACAGTTGCCAAAAGCTACTACCAATGGTGCAACCAGCTGGGGACCAAGGCTTCAACAAATCAGCCTTTGTGGAACATTCAAGATCCCACTATAATAGCCAGGACACAAACACTAAGAGTTTACCATCCCATTTTTATAAAGAGATATTTTCACACCTCCTTAAGTGAAGAGACAAAATGATGACATTTATTATCACTTTGATCACCTATGTTTTCTAATTATTCTCAAAATAATATGTATTATGAATGCTTTGCAAATCTGGGTGGTGAAATATTACCTCTGAAACAAAACACATCGTATCTGATCATGATCATGATCACAAATAAATTGCCTGTTGAACAGATTGTTGCTAACAACTGTCCATTAACCTCAGGTTGCCAGCACTATCTGGGTGCCTGGGAATTCCTCCCCACAAATCCCTGCTGGGGATTCCCTTTTTTTTAAAGGCTTCAAAATTTCCAGTCTTCACGTAACCTCAAGTAACTTTGAAAATGAGAGAAATCCAAATTGATAGTGCACATCATTAAAAAGATATTCACAGATAAGTAGAGGAAAAGCCAGCGTGAAACCCCAGAATTCCTTTTCAATCTGTTTTATCCTGTAACAAAATCAAACTCTCTTTTCTTGGTTTCTCATTTTTTCTTCCATTTCCCCTACAATGACCAGGAAGGCCCACTATTATTTGTGTCAACATGTCCCTTTAGATTAGATCCAGTCCTCTCTGCCTCTTCTATGTTTGAGCCTAGCACTGTTTGTGCCTAGGATAAAATGAGTAAGTGGAAATGCCCAATTTGGATCTAAAAAGAATAGCTCCTCTCTCCTTTTTTTTAAGAACTTTTAACATGATTAAATTTGATTATAATAAAATATTAGGAAGAAACAGTACAATATTAGTAGATACTTCCAAACAGATGCCTCTGAAATATATTCATAGTTCATTGATTAGAGAAAAATTGGACACAACTGTACTATATAGTTTCATGTGTTTTAAAAAATATATCAACAATGCTGTATAAAATTTACATGGAAATAACTTAATTTGCCCTTTACATTCATACATGTTCCCTATTTCCTCAGATCAATCTCTATTTATTTATGTATGTATTTATTTATTTTCAGTACTGGGGATTGGGCCTAGTGATGCTCTACCACTGAGCTACTTCTCCAGCCTCTTATTTTTTGAGACAGGGTCTTGCTAAGTTGCTAGACTGGCCTAAAACTTATAATCCTCTTGTTTCAGCCTCCTGAGTTGCTGGGATAAGTATGTGCCATCATACTTGGCTTAAATAATTTTTAATATTTTAAAGGAAAGAGTACTACCTGCAGCATTCCAGGTTGCCAAATCAGAGAGGAGATCAAACACTAGTTCATGCTTACTGAATGCTTCATTGCATTTAGCCAGTGATTAAGAACTTAATGGATGTCAAGTGCTGCACAGAGCAGAGGCAGTATTTCCTGGCCTGGCTTTTTCTCATGCCTTGTTCCTCCATGGGGCTGCTGGTCATTCTTAGCATTGAGAAAGCCAAATTCTTGATATGCTACTGCCCTTTTATAAACAGCTCAAATCACCATTCACCACAAAAGCTAATAACACATGTGTTTTTTTTTTTCTTTTTCTTTCTTTTTTCTTTTTCTTTTTCTTTCTTTCTTTCTTTCTCTCTCTCTCTTTTTTTTTAAACAGGGTCAGACTGAATTTCCAGGGCAGCCCTCAAACTTGTGATCCTAGTGCCTCAACCTCCTGAGTTGCTGGGATTACAGGCTGTAAGCCACCACACCTGGCAAACCCATGGATTTTTTTAAAAAACTTATCACTAGATTTTATTTTTACATCAGTCTTAGTTTCAGAAAAATTGATTAAAAAATATTCAGAATTCAGAATGGTGATTTGAGCCTGCTTATGAAAGGGCAAATCCACACATTTTCCTTTAAAGAAATATGCAAATGCAGAAGATTCTCTAAGAGAACCGAAGCTACATTTTTCACGTTAAAATATGTCTAGCACACAAAAGGCCCTGGGTTCAATCCCCAGCACTGCAAAAAGAAAAAAAAAAGTGTACATCAGTAGAGTGTGGTGTTGCATGCTTACAATTCCAGTAACTCCAAAAGCTGAGGCAAGAGGATTTCAAGTTTGAGACCAGCCTTGGCAACTCAGCAAGACCCTATCTCAAAATAAAAACTTAAAAGGACTTGGGATAGCTCAGTGGTAGAGTGCCCCTAGGTCCAATCCCCAGCACTGCAAATAAGAATAATAAATTATAAATACAATAAAACAATGAAGTTATGAAAATGTTCTGAAACCAACTGGTAGTGATGGGAGCACAGCTTGATGGAAACACTAGCAACCACTGATGGGCACACTTGTGAGAACTCAGGTACTCTGTTTATTGAACCTAAGTCTCACTGATGAAGTCACACCCTTGCTGGGGGTGGAGAGAGAAAAGAAGCCCATGCCCAGGTGTCCCTTTGAAACATTTCCTCCTCCAGCTCTGCAGTGCCCTACGAAATCCAGCTGTATCCAGGGCACCCTCCTCTCTAATAAGCTAATGCTGAGGAGGTTCTGATTTTGAGTGATGACCAGAACCACAGTCACAAATTTCTTCTCTTTTTTTCTTGTTTTGGTGCTGGGAATTGAAATCAGGGGTATTCTACCACTAAGCTACACCCCTAGCCCTCTATTTTTAATTTAAAAAACTTTTTCTTGAGACAGTCTCACTAAATTGCCTAGAATAGCCTTGACATTCTAATCCTCCTGTCTCAGCCTCCCAAATTGTTGAGATTACAAGCATGTGCCACCATGCCTAGTGCAAATTTTTTGAAACCTAAACAATCTCTTAGAATGAATGTTACTATTAAGAGAAGCCTCTTCTAAAATTTCTTCCAGGTAAGGAGAGCACAGCTCCTGGCCTCTCTCTGCACCTGTGCCAGGTACAAAGGGACAGGGAGGACGATAGCATTTCCTCTTCCATATGACTCTCTTGCTGCTGGGGCTCAACTTTCCCTTGAGGTTTTGCTATTCTTATGTACTTTTAGCTATATTTTTTTAAAAATCACCTTTAGGCATATTCATTCTTTTCCTATACCATATGAAGAACTGGTGTTGTTTGCTGGATACTGGAGGCATACATGGGATGCAGTCAGGAATAGGAAGGGACCTTCCCACTTGAGTTTAAATAAATCTGTAACTGACTAATTTTGGTTAATAAGCAAAAGACATCACATTAAAGAGAGCTTCTAAAATCATACCTCCGAAAAGATATTCTTAGTTTGTCACAAAGTTAAAAACAGGACACAAACAATATGTACAGTGATCCTGTTTTTGTACAAAGATATATTTATCTTTTTATCTGTAATTAGTGCTATAGTGAATGATTTTGTTCCTTTTAACTTACTGGTTTACTCTCTTTTCTAAATTGAACATATAGGTCTTGTGCACTTTTTAAATTCAAAGCTAAAATGGTACCAAAACATTTCTCAAACATTTATAATGGTTACAAATAAACTCTAATTTAGTCATCCTAGATCATCATTATCAGCCTCAGAGTTTACAATCCTTCCCAGGTGCCTGAAGTTTGGAGAGAGGCAGAGACAGGAGGGGAGGAGGAGCTAGAACTCAGGTCCTCCAAGATATCATATTCTGAGAAATGGGTGTTCTACGTCAGTCAGGGCCTGATGTCTTACCACATTGCCTTCTGTGTGCACTTAGATTCAGTCATTTAATAGGCAATGTTTATTGGATGCCCATTTTGTAGAGGAAGAACGCAAAATAAGATATCACCACGTTTTCAGGAAGCTTAAATGAGGGTCAGGGAGTAGCTCAGTGGCATAGTCCTTGCCTTGAATGCACAAGGTTCTGGTCCAATCCTCATTACTGGAAGAAAAAAAGAATAAGGAGCAACTGATTTTTTCTCTTATTTTGCATGCTGATGGGACTTGCATGGGGGCTCTATGTACCTTTCTCTTCTTGTTTATTCACTTATGTGATGTCGTTTCTTCTCTATAACTCTCTTTTCAGAGAACCTGACCAAGAACCTGACCAAGATCTGGTCATGTTTTTTAAAAGTAAGTGATCCTGGTGGAGAAACAAGACCCAAAGGAAAAGAAAATCTTTAAGACAAGTGTGCTAAATATTCCCAGTTTCTCCTCTCTCATCACTAGTGGAAACAAGTCTGAGGATAACAACAGTAAATACATTTTTCACTCATATCACCTACCTGCTTGTATGGGGCCCCTAAACATTCTCTTAACTATTTATGAAAGTCCTGAAACACAAGGATAGCCTCACATTTGTGCAGAAATAGAACTGCTAATGTTCTCCCCTTCTGGCCTCCTCCACTGTCCTAATACACCTGCAGTAACTTAAAGCTGTATCTACCACTGGCATTCTCTGCGGAAACTCCAGGCTATTGAAAATGTGTGTTTGGACCAACTTTGTATAAATTTACTTTTCAAAAGCACACTGTGGAAGATTTAATATCAGAGGAAATGCATGATGACAATAGACTGAAGAGTTATTTTATATTACACAAATAATATTCCAACCCTAATTTATAAATTCACTCAAGTCAAATTGTATAGAAGGTTTGCTCCAAGTGTGGCTCACCCAGGGCAAAAGCAGCAAAAGAGCAATTACAGAGAGCTATGTAAACCTGCACATGATGATATTGCAGAACTGCACTGAGGCATGCTCGGGGGATGCAAGTAAATGAGTGATTTGGGTGATGCTCTTTGAATGTGTCCCATTAGAATATAATCCACATCTGCCAAGAAGCAGCTTTAGTGTGTGCGTTTAGTATTTATGCATTTTATCCACTTGCCGAAGAAAGACGTGGAAACTGAAAATGGCAAGGGCCATTTATTCATCTCTTCTTCTCACTCTTTCAAAACAGAAAAAGGTCATCCCAAAATGGCATTTTCCCATATAGATCTATCCATAGACACACAGTGATATTCACATACAAATAAAATCTCCAACCTAAATTGTTTCCTCACTTGTGACATTTCACTTCCTATTCCTCTAGGAAATAAAATGGATGTTTTTCCTCTGGAAAAAATACATATACTTCCAAGCTGAAGGTTTAAATCTCCAAATACATGCAAACATTTGACATAAAAATAAAATTCAAGGAAAATTGAAGACCCTTATAGGTTAGTATTTTTCCTGGAATAACTTATCACATGAGTTTCTCTGAAAGTACATTTGGTACTAAGAAGCTACTATATTAAAACTGATATGAATCTGAATATGAATTATATATACATTTGCCTATCAATTATTAAAAAATATGACTAAACTATAACCTACATATGAAAGTGTTGGTGCAAGACCACCAATTTGAATTGTAAAACAAATGGCCAAGAGCAAGTTTTTGACACCTTAGCCATCCACACCTGTCGACATATAGAGCTGAGAGTGGCCAGGAGTTGGGAATTGCAGGTGAAGAAACATTTTGAAAGAACTTTCATCTACCCATGGGAGGGATGGGGCTGTCCTTTCCCCAAGTCCAGAAAACAATGGCTTCAGGACTAACTGTGTGTCTTCAAGAGTTTGATAGACATGGTATATTGGTTTTTCTCTAATGACAAAAATCTAAAGAGTAAGAAGCTTATTAGATTTACCTACAGCAGCCAAGTGTACTGTTACACACCTATAATCTCAGCAGCTCAGGAGGCTGAGGCAGGAGGATCCTAAATTTAAGTGACTTATTGAATCCTTGTCTCAAAATGAAAAATAAAAAGGGCTGTGGAGGTAGCTCAGTGGTAAAGAGTGCCTAAGCTCAATGCCCAGTACAGAAAGGGAAAAAAAAGGATTTATCTATAACAGTGATGCTTCAGGAGTAAGTGAGCTCTCACTTCTAATGGGTCAAAGTTGCAAATTTCCTATGGACCATGTGACAAAGCACAGTTACATTTTTTTAAGATTGCATCTTATAAGTTCTGCAATTCACCCATGCTAGTTAATAGATATACATATATTCCCCTTTAGTCTAAGGTCTTGTCTGAGGACCTTTTACCTTTGGAATCTATCACAAATAATCAATGATTTAATTATCCTTTAAGCCTTTGTGGACTGGCTCTGCAATCCTGAATTGGAGAACAGTAACTAGGTCCTCTCTCTTGAAGAGAGAATTCATTGGTTCTTGCTACTCTTAACACCACTCCCCACTTCAAGATGGGAATTCCCCCAACAGTTCTCCACAAATTTCTGCAACCCTGAGTCCAGTTCTTTCTCAACTCCTTACACGGCAATAGTCAGCTACTTCCTGCACTTAAATTTATCTGCAGATAAGCTATGAAACTGTGGGTTTGCTCCAGTTGGTGAATCCATCCCAGAAAGCTTCAAATTAAGAACTACTTATGTATGATTCTTTCCAAGCCTGTTGCTTCAGAGCTGGAAAGTGGACAATGCACATCTCCCTAAAAACTTGAGTCTCCTCAGCTGTTTGGGTCCTTCAGACTTTAAGAAAGATTTACAAGGGTATAGAAATGCAACTGATTTGTGGGTGTTGATTTTATATCCTGCTACTTTGCTGAAATCATTTATTAATTCTAAAAGTTTTCTGGTAGAATTTTTTGGATCCTCTAACTATAGAATCATGTTGTCTGCAAATAATGACAGTTTGAGTTCTTCTTTTCCTATTCGTATCCCTTTAATTTCTTTCGTCCAATTGCTCTGGCTAGTGTTTAAAGGACTATGTTGAATAGCAGTGGTGAGAGAGGGCAACCCTGTCTAGTTCTGTTTTTGGAGGGAATGATTCCAATTTTTCTCCATTTAGGATGATGTTGGCCTTGGGTTTAGCATAGATAGCTTTTACAAAGTTGAGGTATGTTCCTACTATCCCAAGTTTTTCTAGTGTTTTGAGCATAAAAGGGTGTTGTATTTTGTCGAATGCCTTCTCTGCATTGATTGATAAAATCATATGACTCTTATCTCTAAGTCTATCGATGTGATGTATTACATTAATTGATTTTCATATATTGAACCAACTTTGCATCCCTGGAATGAACCCCACTTGATCATGGTGCACTATTTTTGAGAGGTATACCTGTAATTCCAGTGATCTGAGAGCCTGGGGCAGGAGGATCACAAGTTCAAGGCCAGCCTGGACAAATTAGTGAGACCCTGTCTCAAAATAGCAAAATTACAAGGGCTGGGGATGAAGTACAGTAGTAGAGTACCCCTGGGCTCAATACCCAATACCTTAAAACAGGAAGATAGAAAGAAATGAAGGAAGGAAGGAAGGAAGGAAGGAAGGAAGGAAGGAAGGAAGGAAGGAAGGAAGGAAGGAAGGAAGGAAGGAAGGAAGGAAGGAAGGAAGGAAGGAAGGAAGGAAGGAAGGAAGGAAGGAAGGGAGGGAAGGAAGGGGAGAGAAAGAGACCAAAAAAAAGCTTTTCAATGAAACAAAACTATGTGCCTATTTGTGACTAACTTCTAGGGTTAAAGAAATGAATAAACCCAGTTCCAGAGGTACATGCTGGTAATTCCAGTAACTCAGGAGGCTCGAGGCAAAAAGATTGAAAGTTCAAGGGCGGCCTCAGCAATTTAGCAAGGCCCTGCATGAAAATAAAATGGGTTGGGGATGTCGCTGTATGATAGAGCACTCTGGGTTCAATCCCCAATATTACAAAAAAAAAAAAAAGAAGAAGAAAGAAAGAAGTAGGAGAGAGAAAGAATTGTTTTGTTTGTTTGTTTTCCAATACTTCCCCTTCTGCAATAAGAACCAGCTCCCCTGTGGTGCTTATTTACCATGTCTACCACTTCACCATTTCTCAGCTTTAGCTATCACTGTATGTATGTGTGTGTGTGTGTGTGTGTGTGTGTGTGTGTGTGTCACTTATGCTTTCCTCATTGGGTGGTTTCATTCATTTTCTACCATATGTGGAATTAGCCCTTCACCAGATGGAAGTGTTGTCTTCTCTTTCCATCCTTCCTATTGTGCTATGTAGTAATTCTTATTTGTTGCAAGTTATAAATGCTGCTTTATATTTTTTTAAAAAACAAAATTACATTAGTAAATTACAGAGTAGTCCACAAAATAATTGAACAGGCAAGATTCAGGAAGGGAAAGAATATGGCCTGCTCTGAGAACTCAGCAGCATTTATTTACCATGTCTCTCCAAGCTCCACCCAGTACCCACTGGGTGGCAGTAATTCTATGTATAAAGGATTTCATCACAATGTTATCTGTAATTGAGAAAGGAAGGAAAGGAGGGAGAGGAAGAAAAGGGAGGGGAGGGGAGGGAAGGAGAGGGGAGGGGAGAGGAGAAAGGATGGAAGGAAGGAAGGAAAGAAGGAAGGAAGGAAGGAAGGAGGGAGGGAGGGAGGGAAGGAGGGAGGGAGGAAGAAGGAAGGAAGGAGGGAAAAAGAAAGAAAGAGAGACAGAGAAAGAAAGAAAGAAAGAAAGAAAGAAAGAAAGAAAGAAAGAAAGAGAAAGAAAAGAAAAGAAGGAAGGAAGGAAAGAAGGAGGGAAGGAAGGACAGACGGACGGAAGGAAGGGAGGAAGGAAGGAAGGAAGGAAAGAAGGAAGGAAGGAAGGAAAGAAGGAAGGGGGAGGGATGGAGGGAGTGAGGGAGTGAGGGAGGAGAGAGAAAGAGGGAGTAAAGACTAAAAGGTGCAAAAGTAACCTCTACTAGTTAAGCACAGTTTTATAAATATGCAAAATTAAATACTATTTGGCTATTTCAAATGCTATTTATGAAAGCTTTGTAAAATATGGGAAATGATTATGATAAAAAATGCAAAAGCAATTTATACAACATATCACAACTATAGACCTTTTAATAATTGTGAAAACATGCATAATGTGCAAAACTGTGTTATAAAGCTATTTTTATTGAAAATGGAGAAACTATACATATTCATATTGACTTGATTATGCATAAACCTATCTCTACAAGGATACAAAATCTAATAAGCAATTATCTACCGGATTTGAGAATGGAACTGAGCAGATACGGTACAGATGAGACAAAAGACTTTACACCTCTTTATTTTTTTTGGACCAGTTGAGTGTGTAATATACATCAATAATGCATGCATATTGTGATTATATTTAAAATATTAAATACGTGTGTGTGTAATTTTACACCAAGATGATAAAATTAGTGGATGTCATTCTGTACTGAAAAATAATCTTCTTTCTACATGTATTATCATTTCACCAGTGGATCTATGTTCTAATATTTTTTTAAAACTTTGAAACAATTTTTACAGTTTTATTTAGTGCATTCCATGTCAAAGAAGTTTTAGTCAAAAATTTCAAGAAAGGAGCAGAAACCTACCATCTGTGGATTTCCAAATTAGTGTCAATAAATGTGCCAAGGTTTTCATATTTTTCCCTTAAGCAGTCACAGCCAGAGCATTAGGAAGGGATCTAAACAAGATACTATTTCCATGAGGCTCTGTCCTATAGTGCTTAAGAAGGTGCTCCTCAAACTCCATGCCCACAAGTCACATGGAATTTTGTTAAAATATAGATTCCAAGTTGGGTGTGGTACACACCTATAATCTCAGCTACTTAGAAAACTGAGAAGAAGGATTGAAAGTTCAGGACAGCCTGAGCCATTTATCAAGACCCCGTCTCAAAATAAAAAGTAAAAAGGGCTAGACGGTAGCTCACTAGTAGTTCCATCTCCATTACTGCCCCCACCAAAAAAAAAAAAAAAAAAAATCAAACAAGCTTCCAGGTGAAATAGATGTTGTTGGTCTTCCAAACACATCTTTGAATAACCAGTTTCTCCTGCACCATGTCACTGCAAAGTGTAATGTGGGGTCAGAGTCCTCATCTGCACCGGACAATTTTGACTTCCAGAGGCCAGTTCATCTTGTAGAAATGATTAGCAATGTTGTATTACTTTATTTTTCTTAATTATCCCATTTAAAATTTTAGAGAAAAAAATAAAATTTAGATTTAAAAAATGAGAAATACCAATCATTTCTTGTGATCCTTGAAACAACTTCTGACAGCTTGGTAGAAGTTAACTGCTTTGGAAGAGCTCTGCAGTTCTCATTGCCCCAATTAGGTATAGGAGCTTTTTTGTTTTTGTTTTTGTTTTTGTTTTGCTGTTGTTTGTTTTGGTACTGGAAATTGAACCACGGGGACTCTGCCTCTGAACCCTTTTCATTTTGAGGGTCTCACTAAATTGCCCAGGCTGGTCTTGAACTTGGAATTCTCCTGCCTCAACTTCCCAAGTTGCTATATCATTCAGGTCTGAATATAAAGCACTTTAATTAAAGAAAATATTCCTGGCATTTCTGGGATTAAGCAGTCCTCTTCACCCAGAGCTGGTGCCAATGGGTAAAGAGACTAGGATTCTCATTTTAGCTGAGTCATGCAGGACAAGTGTGACTTTGGACAAGTTGTTTCAGGTTCCTAGTCCTCTTTTGTAAGATGTTGCTGATGAGCTGGTGGTGAGAACATCCTAGCTGTGGCACCTGAGGCAGATTCAGCTAATTGGGCAAGCCACAGATGTCTGCCATATTTGCACTTTATCCTAAGAGCCTTGGGGAGCTATTGAAGGCTTAAAAATAGGACAATAATACAGTGCAACATGGCAGGATTAACACAGGAGGAACACAGGAAATCCCACAGTTTGCCTAACAATTGGTCAAATGATGTCTAACTACGCAGCTGTCAGACTCAAGGCAAATTTCAGTTACAGTCACCAGCAGAAGAGAATCATTAGAAAAAGCAAGGCTAGACCTCTGTTTACTCTTTGAATGAATAGTTGAGTTTAGCAAACAAAACCTTGATTAAAGGCCATCACAGAATATCAGTTATTGCCAGTGTTTAAATTTTTATATATAAGCTTAAATTTTATTACATAAGAATTCTGAATCTGTGAACCACACTTAGCATATGCTGAGTCCTGTGATCAAAACATTAAATGTGATTCTAATTAACATTTCCCTCTTGGAATTAATAATAACTACCATTATTTGTTGAGTATCTCTTCTGTGCTAGGTGCTTTACATGCATCGCCTTGATTTGCTCTCACAGCAACCTCAATGAGATGCATATTACTATCCCCATTTATAAATCAGAAATCAGACTTAGGGAGGTTAATTAACTTGCCAGAGGTTACACAGGTGTCAGAGATGGATTCTGAACTCTGATCTGCCTGACGTCTTGGCTCTTAACCTCAGGTTCACTTAAAACAGAAACAAAGGATCAACGAATATGCCAGCATTCATCAATCAGAAACCACTCAGGATTCATCCTTTAACATCACAACTCACGTGAAATACACAGACTCAATCTGGAACTGCCCATGAGTGTGCCATGTAGTTCATGAGATGGTCTCATGGTTACACTCCATGTATCTTTAGAATATTTGTCTAATAAAGAGTCTCAACTACAATCTTACACATATTTTTATGCTTCCTTTTGGATGCATATAATTAAAGTTTCAATGACTTCATAGAAACAAATGTTTGCTTTTATGTAGTATAGTAGATATTGGATATCTATAAATCTAATTCATAGTCGCGCTTAATTTCAGGATTACGTGCCTATATGTGAACATCTTTTGATTGTTTTTTTTTAAAAATAAGGTCACAGACAGATAAATACCTATCTGACTCTATTTCATAGGTACCATGGTGACATCTTGTGGGAAAAGCATGTTGAATTGCATATGTGTGTTTCTGAGTATTTCAAAACTACTTTTTCTATCTACAAAGTGGAAGCTATCATCAGAATGAATTTGAGATGCTGACCATTGAAAGAAGAGTTTGGACCTGTACAAATGTATTCAATTTCCAATAAAATAATAGAATACTTCTGAATCATATGTATTCTAAATTGATAGCACTGTGAGAAGTGGTCCTGAAAGCAATGTTGCAAGAGATTTAAACCAGTGCATTTTTAAAATAGTTATTGTTGTTCTGTTTTTAGAATGTGAAAGGAGCAATTTCCTCTGGGAATGATTTTGGAATAATTTCATTTGAAAGCAGATAGATAATATTAAGTTTCTATGTTATAGAAACTCATATTCCCCCAGGATATCTTTCCGAGGCTCATTCCAAACTTATTAGATTGTTTACTGAGTATAACATGAATAATTACTTATTGAGCCCTTACTATGTGCAAAGCATTAGGAAAGCTCCTTTGCTTTTTCTTCAGTAAGAGCTGCTGGCTTGATAAACTAGATATAGCGTGTTTGTTAAGGAGGCTGAGGGTCGATGTCACGTATGTGGGGTTGAGTTTTTTCATTCTTCATCTTGAGAAGTAGTATGACATTGTGGAGAAAAAGACAATGGCCTTTAAATCAAATAACAACTGAATATTTTCCTTTTCTACCTCTTTTTTTCTATTTTTAAGCAAACTCCTGAGTATACAAACATTTGTTTCACAATTCTATATAATGTAGGGAATATATGAATATGTATTTATAAAATATTTATATTTGTTAGTTTACTATTATATTTTAATGAGACCTTTTTAAAGGTTGTTACATTAAACTGAGAAGATAAAATATCCTATCTTTGTTCATTATATTTGATCAGTCTGATAAATCTGAACAGAAGTGATTACCAAGTTATTTAATTACAATTGTTGGATAAATTCATTTCCTTTTTTACCTCATTTATTATTTATTTACTAAATGTTACCACTAGAGGGCATCTGAGGACTAAGCTAAATAAAAAGTAATGCTATAAAATAGTCTGTTAAAATAAGACTACCGCATCTTCCATCAAAAAAGCTAATTGAGTTTTGTGGCATAGATATTCAGAAATTACTTGATGAAAGTTTTATAATGAAGTTAGTAAATATGCATACCCTTCCTTCAAAATGTTAAATTAAAACGCTTTCTTTTCTTTTTGATAAAACAGCTAATTCTATAATTAGAATTAAATTTGCAAATGCCAAGTATAATAATGACAATTATGAATCAAATTGTATTTGTGACTGCACCTGCCTACATGTTAAAAGTCAGTATGTAATTACAAACAATCTATTGAATGTCTGAGATAGAATAAAATCAGTTGGGCAAGCCTATGGTCTTAATTATTATAAATCCCCAATGTGTAACCATTTTTAGCCTATGCCATCCAGCAACAATGTGTTAAGTGCCTACTGTGTGCCAGGAACTATTGGTGTTCTGGATTTTCTATCTTGAAGCTCCCATGTACTAGAAGAGAGAGTCAAGAAGACAGATGACAGGATGGACTGTATTAACCAGTATGCTGATGGGGCATGCACAGCAGGAGGTGGGAATAAGAACAAGAAAGGATGCTCCAGGGTTTACAAGTAATTTTCTTTTCCTAGCAGGTGCCTGCCTCAGACTATGGAGATTTAGGTTAAAGAATAAATACTGATGTACAAATGTGATTTCCAATCCTGTTTCATTTCCTCACTAACTCTGTGACCTAAGGCAAGTTTTTGAACTCTCCAGGCTTTGATTTCCTCTCAATGAGGCAGTAATGATAATAATTAAACCTCACATAGAGGGTTATGGTGAGGACCAGAGAAAATGCTTATAATGTATATCATGCAATAGCTGGCACATGCTATGCATTAACTATTATTACTTTCATTTCTACTATTATTACTTTCATTTCACAACCAGTTTCCAAGACCTGGAATAGAGTTCACTGTCCCATGTGGGAGGCAACCAAGATGAGACAGAGACCATTTGCTTTCATTGTAATGTAGGAGATGAAGTCTAGTGATATGATAAGCTTCCAGGATAAGAGGATTGATGGTTATCCATAAAAACTTTGCTCCAATCTTTTGACCATTGTAAACAATAAGTGTTTGTGCTTTTCTTCATTGCTGAGTTCATTGCTTCACTTCTTCTATCTCTATCTTGTTACAGAGCATCAGAGTGGAGTGGAATAATCATTTTTCTCTCTTGAACATGACGTTACAGAATGAAACATGTTCATTGTATGTCTGCTTAATGGTTTGGGTATTTAATGCATACGTCTAGCATAATATCATACCTCAGACTTAGTTTTTTCTAAAAAAAGGCTATTCATTTACAGGATTGGGCTGGCTGAGATTCACAAATCACGTTTTGTTGTTATTTTATCAATCTTTCTTTTTATTACAATTGCTCAGAGGTAACCACAAAACCATATGGGAAAAATTAAGCCAAAGGACAGCTAAATTCTGATTACTAAGAACTATTTAGATCATATTTTATCAATCTATGATTTAATAGCAATGAGTACATATTTTGATAAGAGTATATCTCAGACCAAACTTCTTCTCTCTGCGTAACATCATAGATACTTGTGTCATGACAGATGATAAAATAATCCATAAAACTGATATGAAGAGTTTGTAGCTATTTTCCTCCCAGCTTTAAAATTGCTTTACTAAATTAGTATCGTTTGTCCTCTGCCTACCTATAGACTACAAAATAGATTCCTCCTTCAGAATCGCAGAGAGGGAAAGGACCTATAGGAAAATCTGACCCTTTTTGTCCTCAGTTGATTTTGGACTACATTTGGGAAGCAGCAAAAATCTAGAGTGATTTTTGCCCTTCTACTGGTGTGAAGATGAGCAACTGACCTTGTTTTAAATGGATGCTGAATGAAAATCAAAATTATGATGTCTTTCCTCTGTCCTGGTGGTGGATATACCTGGCCTCCATTTTTTCTTACTAGAGACAAAGAGCCTCTGTCTCTTGTCCTCCCCCAATCAAAATTTGTTTTTGTTTTAATTTATTCTAATCAGTTATTTAGCAGAATGCTTTTCAATTCATTGTACACAATTGGAGCACAACTTTTCCCACCTCTGATTCTACACAAAATAGGGTCACATCATTTGTGCAATCATACATGTACCTAGGGTAATGATGACCATCTCATTCCACCATTTTTCCTCTCCCAATGCCCCTTTCCCTCAAATCAATTTGTTTTTAGCTGATACATTCTAAGTTGATCAAACAACTTCCTTGGGGAAAAAAAACTACTCACAAAGAGATTATGGGTTCAGCCCAAGAGAGAAGGAAATCTGGGCAGTGAAAAAAGAAAAGACAGAGTGTTATTTGATGATTTATTCTGTTGTTTATTTCTCCCTGTAAATACAATTGCAGCTAAGACTATGTCTCTGTCTCAATATATAAAACAACTTTTCACAAGCAGTTTTATTTTAGTCCTCTACATCAAGTATTCATTTTTGGCAAGAGTTGAGTACATCAGCTCTTGTTGGAGACAGGCTGCAAAGAAAACAGGCCTGTGCTTAACTCAACCTTGACAATGATTAAACTGAAACACTCTGGATAGAAATGCCACACAGATGCACCATGTTTTCTGTTCCTCTGGGGATGCAGGAGAGCACTATGGCATGATAGAATAAGTGACCCTGTGCCACAGCCTAGAAAGACAATACTGGCAGTGACCATGTCCTGGATGCTTCAGGAGCTCTGCCTCCCTCCATAAAATAATGAGGAGGCCAAGCTTTGCAGAGAAATGCTTAAAGGCGACAGTCATCACTCTGACACCTCTGAGGTTTGCTCTGTATCTTTCCATTCCTTTATATATTTCTTTTGCCCGCATAACTTTTTTCCTTTTTCTTTTTCTTTTATTTATTTATTTCTTATTTTGGCAGCAATGGGGATGGAACCCAAGGGTGCTCTACCACAGTGCTACCCCAGCTCTTTTCTAAATTTTTTATTTTCACACAAGGTATCCCTAAGTTTCCCAAGCTAGCATCAAACTTGCAATCCTCCTGCCTCTGCCTCCAGAGTGGCTTGAATAATAGGCATGTGCCACCATGCCTGGCTACTCACATCACACTGTAGGCATTCCTTTGGTCTCTGAGATTATCAATCTTATAATCAGCTATGTTTTATTTAGAGTTCTCAAAAGAAATAGAACCAAAGATTAGATTAGATTAGATAAAATAGATCATTTATTATAGAGGTCAAGAAGTCCACAATATGCTATCTACAACTTGCAGAACTAGAAAAAACCAGTGCTATAATTCCATTTGAGTTAAAGGTCTGAGAACTGGGGACAGAAGAGGAGTAGTCACTAATTTAAATATTCAGATGGAGCTCTGACGTTTGAGGGAGGGAGAAGGTGGATGTTCCAGTTCTAGGTGCAAGAGCTAGAATTTGTCCTTACTCCATATTTTTGTTCTCTCTGTGTCTTCAACATATTAGATGATGCCCTCCCACAGTACTGAGAGAGGATCTCCTTTACTGAATCTACTGATTCAAACCCTAATCTATTCAGGATACAATCTCACAGACACTCTTAGAAACAATGTTTTACCAGCCATCTGGATACCCCTTAGCTTAGTCAAGCCGGCTAAGGGGCTTGTAACAAAAAATTAACTGTCACAAACAAGGTTCAGCTTCAGAAATTCAGGATTTCTTTCTTTAACCAAAGAAGGTTTCTTTCTGTCTAGTTTGAAAAAAATTAACTATCACAAACAAGGTTCAGCTTCAGAAATTCAGGATTTCTTTCTTTAACCAAAGAAGGTTTCTTTCTGTCTAGTTTGAAAAAAATTAACTATCACAAACAAGGTTCAGCTTCAGAAATTCAGGATTTCTTTCTTTAACCAAAGAAGGTTTCTTTCTGTCTAGTTTGCTGAGATCTAAGAGAAAATAACTTTAAACTTATTTTAGAATTACATGCTTTTAAAATCCTACTTAAATTATCCTACTTTTACTCCAACAGCCCTCATCTCATCCTACCATGCACCTACCAGCTCACCACCCAAGACTTTTACCCTTTTCCCTACTCCTTAATTAAAATGGCATGTCTTTCAAGCAGCACAGCTCATCAAACATGATGGAATACCTTCTCCATGTCAGGCAAGGCACTAAGCATTGCAGGGATGTAGAAATAATGAAGGCAGCCCCTAGCATTGATTGGCATTCTGTACTAAATGCCTATTTTATAAAGTAGAGGAAGTTAATTTGGGAGCCTAAAAATGGGATTGATGGGGGCAGGGTACAGCAGAGGGCATGAACCTACAGTGTATGTATGTATATGTGTGTGAGGGAGTGGTATTTTTCAGGGACTGGGGTTGGCAATGACTTTTATGATATATGTAGGAAAAAGATACTATAAAACACAAAGTATGCTCCTTGTCCTATGTTTGAAAGGAAGGGAACCAGAATAATGATAAGCTGGTGACAGAGCAGAGTCAAGGAGATGGAATGAAATGAGCAGTGGAGCTATCACTGAGATTATGATAGTAAATACCACATTACTTTCTTTTCCTGCATCATTTTCTTAGAGCTGTCTGATACAAGTAACAACAGCAACAACAGGAAGAAAGGCATGTGATGAAAGCAAAATTCCATTTTTTTTAAATATTTTTATTAGTTGTTGATGGACTTTTATTTTCTTTATTTATATGCGGTGCTGAGAATCTAACCCAATGCCTCACACATTGCTAGGCAAGTGCTCTACCACTGAGCCACAACCCCAGCTCCAAAATTCCATTTTTATATAAAAACAGAATGAATATAAAAATGTAATTCTAAAATAAGTGACTCAGTTTCAATACCATCTGAATCTCCTTGAGGTAAAATAGAAGAAATTTAAAAGTAGGTGATGTAAAACCAGATGACCAAAAGGAGGCAAATTAAAACTGCTGGGCAAGGCTTTATTGGAAATACACGCTCTCAGGCTGAACTCTCCCGTTCATCAGAGTGTGTCCGGGAGAATGGCCCACGTGTTCCCGGTAAAGAAAATTTAAAGGGCCCAGTTAGGAAGGGGAGGCTTAAGGCAGGAATGGAGGGGCTATGAGATAGGAAGAGGAGGTATCTAGAGTCCTGCATCCCCTGGGATTGGTCAGGGGATCCTGCCGAGGTCAGAGTCCTTCTGGGATGAGTCAGGAAAAGTCCACCGATTGGTAGGAGGCGCCATTGCTGCTTACACATCAGCATCTGGTAGGCTGTTCTTTTGCGCATGCGGGCTGCTTGATGCTTCATTCCCTGCAGCTGCTCCAAACCGACACCCTATACCCACTGGAGCTGCGTGGAATCCACCACGCTGCACGTCCTGCGTCTGCTGCTGCCGCCGGTGGAGCTCGCCAAGTTGTACACTCTGGGTCTGCCTTGCAAGAAGAAACGCGAGATCTGGAGCCGACCTAACAGGTGGAAAGGAGATAAATGGAAGAAAGGCTTGGGTTTGTGTTCTTCATACCTTTCCTCCCCAAACCTGTTCTCTCTCCTAGGCCTGTTTCAAATTTCTGTGAAATCTATAAATCTTCATTCATAATCTTAAAATAACTGAAAATTCATCCATTCAGGAAAATTGCCCTGTGCACTATTAATTAACCCATTAATACATCTATTTTTAGAACACATTAAGCAAAGAGAAAGCATCTATAATATGAGGTCCTTTCCCAATGTTATCTATTGATCAGATAATAGAAAAAAATCCTGAGAATTGTCAGACCACCATAAACTGTCAGGTGACTGATTTCATCCCTTCATACCTTCCTGTGCCTACTCCTCACCAAGTTTCCTTTAAAAAGAGGAGCCTGAGCCAGGAATGTTGGTGCACACCTGTAATCCCAGTTATTCAGGAGGCTGAGTCAGGAGGATCGAAATTTTGAGTCCATCCTAGGCAACTTAGTGAGAACCTGTCTCAAACAAAATAAAAAAGACTGATGCTGTAGCTCAGTGGTAGAACACCCAGGGTTCAACCCCCAGTGCAAATACACACACACACACACACACACACACACACACATCTGAACCTGAGTCCAAGAAGATAGAACCTTGAGGAATTAGCCCCTCTGTTTTCTTCAGGCTGGCTTTGAAAAATCTGATTCTTTCCCAACAACTCTCATCTCCCAAATATTGGAGCAGCAAGCAGCCTAGATATTTGATTCTGGTAACATTACCATGTTCCATTTAAAATCCTGAGGAAGGCCTCTGTCAGCCTCACGGGGCCATTTAACCATCTGGTGTTGATCCTGCTTTTCCCCCAGTATGTCAAAGCCTATTGACCCCACTAACAGCCCTCATTCCTGCACTTCTAGAATTCCTAAACTCCACTCGAGATGCAAGCCTTCAGGTCCTCCCTTCTCTTCCCTTAGTGCCCAGGATTTTCCCTTCCTTGCCCTTTATTCACTGTAATCCTTTTACCTGTGTCTAAATGACGTGAAGTAAAAAATAATTACCTCTTTGTTGTGTATAATTCATGATAAAACAATAAATAAATAGGAATAGAGATGATATTAAATCTTGAATTTATTTAAAATTCTCAAATATCTTTAAGGTTTTTCAGTCTTGAAAAGTTCATTTAAAAGTCCTTGTCAAGACTGTAATGAGACAGATGAGGTGGCTCACACCTGTAATCCCAGTCACTGGACAGACTGAGGCAGGATGATTCAAAATTCCAGGCCAGCCTTAGCAATTTAGTGAGATCCTATCTCAAAATAAAATTAAATAATTGATTGTAGCTCAGTGGTAAAGTATCCTGGGTTCAATTCCCACTCTAAAATAAAAGACTATAATGAGTTCCTTTTTTGGCAGTATTGGGTATGGCTCTCAGAGACACTTTACCACTGAGCTACATCCCTAACTCATTTTTTTTTTAAATTTTGATACAGGGTTACACTAAATTGCTGAAGCTGACCTCAAACTTGTAATTCTCCTGCCTCAGTCCTTGAGTTTTTTTGTAATAATTACTTAATTAACAATAAAAAAAAAAACTTCGTTGTCACTATTTTTGACAACTATTCAAAAATTTGCAACCATTGGTATTACATTTTAAGAATCATGCTTGTAATCTCAGCCATTCATGAGGCAAAGGCAGGACTGCAAGTTTTAATTGAGCTTGGGCACTGAGCAAGATTCTGTCTTCAAAAAAACAAAAAGAACTTCAAATGTAGCTCAATGGTAGAGTGCCCTAGGTTTAATTCTCAGGACCACAAAATCATCATCATCATCTTCATCTAATAGCTCTTTGCTATAATTTAAAATCTAAATGTTTCTGAAAGTCTCCTGTGTTAAATTGTTGACCATCAATTCTTCTAGCAATTCTGCAGTTGGCAATTCTGCAGAGTGGCACAATTGGAAAGTAGTCAAATTTTTAAGAGATGAGGCCCAGTGGGAGGTTTTAGACCACTGAGCATATGCCCCTCAAAAGGGATTTTGAGTCTCCAGTCTCTTCCTCTCTTTCTCATTTTTGCTTTCCAGCCAAAAGGCAAATGGCTTTGCTGTACCACACATTCTGGCTATGATGTGCCACCATAAGCCCAATCAGCATTGGCTGAAATCTCCAAAATTGAGAGCCAAAATAACACTTTTCTCTTTATAAATCAATCTGTCTCAGGCATTTGTAACAGTAACAGAAAGTTAACTGATACAATCTACATTTTATTTTGTTATCAAACATAATGTTGGAATTTCCTATTTTTATTTCTACTCTGATTTATCATTTTCATGTTAAGGATTTCAGATTGGTAATATTTTGGCTGAAATACTTGTAGTGCAGGTTGAGTATTTGAAAAACTCGATGAGAACTGTTTTAGATTTAGAGAGTTTTTAGATTATAAAATATCTGTATATACATAATAAGGTATCTTGGGTATGGGGCCCAAGCCTAAGCACAAAATTCATTATAAACTCTATGTGTTTCATAAAAACTCTATACACATAGTCTGAAGGAAATTTTATATGATATTTTGTATTCCTGTGATTTGACTGTGACCTATCACCACGTGAAGTCAGTGTGGAATTTTCTATTTGTCACGTTGGCACACAAAAAGCTTTTGGAGTCTGGATTTCAGATTTTGGACTGGTGCTCAACTTGTACTATAGAGAACTTAGGTACCACACTGGTCACACACTGGCAGAATTATCCAGTATATGTGAAGTCAGAGATTTGGGGCCACCATCTGGAGTTGCACCTACCCCTGTATCTGGCCTCCCTACCATATTCTTATGTTCTATCTCTCTCAACTAGCCAAACCTAGGGCTGCTTAGGTACCTAGACCATCAATTCTTCTAGCAATTCTGCAGTTGGCAAACTCCACTGAAAAAAATAGTCTGAAATATGGATTAAAGTGGATGATTATGTCCTTGGCTATATTCTGAGTCTTATAGTGAAATAAGAGCTAGAAGACCTTCATCATGCTACCCAGCTGCAAAGACTGAAACATATGCTATTAGTACCAGTATGTTCAAAGGTCCAACTGAGGAGCCCTGGAAATAACAGCCACATCAGGTGGCAGTTTTCCCAGAGATCCTGAAAACTGCTACTCTCACTCAGCTTCACTAAATTTCAGGGGTTCACTGTCTGATGGAAAAATCATGTTACAACAGACAGAAAACTCTGCCACTGGGGTTTGTCCTTAGCTGCCTTTCTACCATATATATTCCTCCAGAAAGTGATTGACTTTAATTTATGCAAACAATCTCTTCTATGTTCATAATTCCCAAACCTATATGCCTGTCTTCTGAACTGTAGACCCATATCGGGATGTTCCTTTTTGGATGTTCCAAAGACTTAGAATATGCAAAATTAATTTTGCCATCTTTCTTTATACTGAATTCCCTCTCTCAGGAAATGTCCCATCACTGACTCAATTGCAGAATTTTAAGAGTCATCCTTGGACCCTCCCTGTCCCTCATTGTCCATTTCCAGTCAGTCAGCAAATCTCATCTATTTGGCTCTCAGATTTTATACTCTTTCCTTGCCTTTCCGTCCCTCAAAATGCCTCTATTAAGTGATTGAAATGGCCTCAAAATTGATCTCATTGTTTCCAGACTGCGCCCCCAGACCATCTGTCAGAAAGACCACTAACATCATGATGGATCTAAAATTCAAATCTGGTCATGTAGTCCCCCCCGCCCTGGGAATCCTCAATCATGCACATTACCTATAAAGTGAAAAGTGCAATTCCCTTAGCATGAAACACAAACCCCACCTTGAGGTAGCCCTTCAAGCATCCTCCAGCCTCATATTCTACAAAGAATTATTTCTGATTTCTTGGATAAGCCCCTGTTCTCATGTCCCTGTGTCCTGATCCATGATAACACTTCTGCTAAGAATCTCCTTCCCCTCTGATTCTTCTCCATTTCCTTCCTGGGATGACTCCTAACTATCTCTCCAGACATAAATCAGCTGCCACCTTCTTCAGGAAACCTATCCTGATGATTCTACTCTTGGTTGCCTCCACTAAGAGCATCTGTTATATTCTGTGCATGCTTATGTTATAGGCCTTATTGTATTATCTGCTTTCTAAAGGTTTTAAGGAAAATTATAGATATGCATATGTGCCACATAGTTCTTACCACCAAGTTTCATAAGAATGTTTGATTCAGATATCTGTGTATTATAAAGGAAGCTATTAAATTCCTTGCTTTATTTTGCAGTACTAAGGATTGAAGCTAAGGTTGCTCTCTCAATGAGCTATATCCCTAGACCTTTTTATTTTTTATTTTGAGACAATGTCTCACTAAGATGACCAAAGTGCCTCAAACTCATGATCTTCCTTCCTTGACTTCCTGAGTAGTTGTGATTATAGGTGTGCACCACTGCACCCAGTTAAGGACAGGTTTCTTCAAGAACTATGTGCTCTATGCTCAATGAAAGACCCTTGACATCATCACAAAAGCTGCCTCTTCTGCACAGCCAAAAAAAAAGAACCAATTCATGCCCTGTGCTACTCACCCAGATTGCCCATCCACCACTATCTTGTGCCAGTTGGTAAATGAAGTCAGTGTCCCCACCCAAGTCAGTCCCCCTACAATTTTTCTCTTTGCTGTTCCACATGTGCAGTTAATCCACAAATGTCATTTTCCTGAAGGTGGAGTCACACTCTTGTAACCCAAGGAGCTTCTTCCTGGGAGCCTCTGGGTCGGTTGCTATCATCATCATTCTGATTACTAAGGGCTGAGTAGCAAATCTTTAATGGTGACTCCAAGGAAGGCTGACCTTTCCCAGGTCACAGCTTCATAACCACTCTGGATGATGACCACTTCCTTTACTGTGAACTTTAATCACAAATTAGGGAAAGCCCTGTTTAGAGTCAACCAGTTATTGAGGGGACCATTTCCTGCTGTGTGCTGATGTGGAGGGTGGGTTATTGCCCAAATGAAAAAAGGAATCCTATGCCAAGGAAAAGATTGCACTCAAAATTTTTATGACCCTATAATCATATTATACAGTAACAATAGGCTGTATTTTGAGGCTAATCTTAGAACTACCTCATACTTACAGGGTTTTAAATAGGAAACAATATGCAAAGTTTCCAAAACTTTGGCTTGATTTAATGTTAGAAACACATGACTATGACTTTAGGGGCAAAAGAAAGGAAATTGGATACAAGAAGAACTTTACCATAATGTCATTAAATTTTTCAAAAGATTTTCTTGTGCATTAAGCAATTATTTCAAGACAATACTTTGGTGATTTAAGAATAAGTAAATAGGAAACATATGAATTAAATTTTTCTTCAAGTATACTAGAGTTCCAAAGCAGGGGGAAAGGCATTTGGCAAAATTCAGTCTACCTTTGCCAAACCTAAAGTGTTTGAAAAATAATTTAAGATGTTTTGCAAAACCCTAAATGCCACTGTCTTCTTCCATCCCACCCAGATCTCCAAAACTGTAAAGCTAATATATCTACTCAGCATTCCAAATAAGCCTGGGCATCCTGGGGGAAAGCAAACTGCCTCATTTAGAGCTTCTGAAGAGATCCCTCAACATTTTTATAAATAAATTATCTGAATGAATAATACTGTGCTTGCTACCTTTGCCTTAATCTCAATATCCCATCTTTTTTCTTTTTTGTGATATTGAGACTGAACCCAGGGACCCAGGAGTACTCTACATCTGAGCTACATTGCCAGTCCTTTTTAATTTTTTGCTTTCACACAGGATCTTTCTAAGTTACTCAGGCTGTCATAGGACTGTAATTCTTCTGCCTCAGCTTCCCAAGTAGCTAGGATTATAGGTTTGTGCCACAATGCCCAACTCCAACTTAAAAAAAAAAAAATACACTGTGTGTCCTGTGAAATTATTTTGTGTCTATAGAAGAAGGTATTTAGAAAAGGAAACGTATTTTTCAATAAACTTTGCCCAAAATGTAGCATTGTCTTCCTAACGAATATGTGTGTATATACATATAACGTATACATATATGTATGCATGTGTGTATATACATATAATGTACACATACACATATAATGTATATGTGTGTATACATATGTTGTGTGTTTCTTTCTGTATGTTTTCACATTGCTGATTACCTGAACAA